>VYZV01024897.1:0-14914 GCA_013401275.1 Pandion haliaetus | reverse complement strand
AAAAAAAAAAAACCAAAGCAGCAGGTATCTTCCCTATGTTTTGATGCAACTGAATGTGGTCAGGTGTCTTTAAAAAAAAAAAAAGACAAAATAAAAGGGATACATGTACTGATCAGGAGCAAGAAGGTCCTTGTGTTGAACAACAAGCCATTTTATGCAATTTACTCAGAATATCTTTACGTTCCACCAACAGATCTGGAACATACGTTAATGTATCCAAAATTTGAGGTTACTAAATGATGTCATCAAGAAGAGGAGAATTAGCAATAATCTTGTGTGCACCCGTATGAGGCTTTGCAGTTTCTTACAGTACCCACTACTTGTGGAAAAGCTTATGTACACTGGGATGCTCCAAAGACCCTTGCATACAACACCATCATCAGGTAAGATCGTTTTCCTGGTCCTTACAAATTGTAAATAAAGTAATCAGCCTTTTTGTGTGAACAGCAGTTGACCCTAATCCCTCCAAAAACAGAACGCAGAATCTCCAATCAGACAAAAAGCTGAAAACTAAACCTTTGACAATATTACCATTCTGCTAAGTCTTCAGGTTTTTTCTATCTGCTTCTCATTACCCAAATTTACATAGTCCATTAGTAATGTCATTCCAGTTAATCTTCACCCTGGGGATATTTTGAATAATTTGAATTCCCTCGTAACCACAGTAGTAACTTACCACTGCATTTAAGTAGCTGAAATCCCCAAACAGTCAAACATATTAGGGATAACATGAGTTATAAAAAACCCCAATCCATTCATTTCTGTCAAGACAGCGTATTTTTCCCTTCAGTCCTGATGCATGGGCGATAGGAAAGGGCTTTACTCTTCAAACAGTACTTCTGCTTCACAGACGAATACCTCTGGTAGTAAAATTCACTAGGTAAAACTAAGTGTAGTGCTCTGAGTTTACTTAGTACTTCCACAGATGACTTTGGAAACCCTGCTCACAGTACCATTCATTGTCTGTTGGCCAGATCACAGGTATTATCTCAGTTCTGTGTTTGCCTCCATTAATTTCAGATATCCCTTTGATTTCCTCCACAATGCAAGCAGTTTTCCCTAGATCAAAGAGCTGCCAGCCAGCAAACTCAGGTCTTTTGTATCAGTATTTCTCCGACTGGCTTGGACTGGACAACTTCAAACCGTCACAGATGAAATAAAAATTGGGCAGTGTGGAAACTCACCTGTGTGGCCAATAAAGCTCCTGAAAGAGAACATCTCCCTTGCAGACAGCAAAGACTGTACGTACCACATGACGTAGATACGTAGCTAGATTTCAAGACCTCAACTCAGCATAGTTAAGTTCATACTGAAAAAGCGTGTATGCAAATGCACAGAATGATTCCCCAAGCGTGATTCCCCATTGCTGGCATCCCTTTGGAAGGGAAGCCTCTTTGTCTGTCATGCTGCAGGATGTCTGATACAGTCCCAGTGAAAATAAGTGCCAGAAAAATGCTTCCTTGTTTGTCAGTCATCCAAATGCTAGAGCGGAAATCACAGCTTGCAAAGCTGCGTCAAATTCTTTGTAATTATCCCCTATTGCTCTGCTCTCTGAGTTCCGTAACACATAAAGAATTCAGCATGGGAAAACTGGGATCAAGCAAGGGCATACAGAAAGTAACTCTCTGATTTTTAAGAGTGTAAGCTTAAACACTAAGGTATAACAACATGACTGACAAGTTTGTTAGTGCTTCAAAGACCCAGAGGGGAAAGTGATTTCTTAATGTTAAACTTGATCTTAACTGACACTAAAAGGAAAGATTCCCCCTGAATCCATGCCATCCATGAAAGAATGCAAAGTGTGTAATACATTGTACCATATGTAAAGGGAGGAATACGGACAGCTCCAACTGTAGCCATGTAGCAGCCAACATTTGATATACTCTTTCAAAGCAGTGAAGCCTCTTCACTATGAGTGGGGGACCAGTGGGAGAGGCTGGGGAGGACCAACTTCTCCTTTGTCTTGACTTCTCACCTAAGACTATCCCAGTACAAGTCCCATGCCCAATTATGCCACTCTTCTACAAAAGAAATTCTGCAGAAATAAATGTTTCAAATGAATCACAGGCCAATGAATTTGAGTCTTGTTTGTGAGTCACATTTTGCCATTATAATACCCATTATCATACCAAATGAAAGTTCTTCTTTCAATGTGCTTTTTCTAAAATAAAAAATGCTCCAGTGTTTCCCTCTTCTTCTCTCAAAGCACTGTTTTTGTGATAAAAGAAATTGATTTACCAACAGCGGCACTGCATTTTTTCATGCACAAGTATTTTGCCAACATTTGTTTCAGGAGTTTTACATCTCTTAGAATAGGCAAGAAGAAATAATTGTTTAAATCTTTCCATTTGTGGCTTCACCTTACTGAAGAGGCCTTGAAGAAAAGGCAGAAGTGATGTGCTGTAATGAAATACTACTATGTCCTCATAAGTTCAGCCCGATGCTTAAAATATTCTATAGATAGAAAAGTTGTGACTTTGGGGTACAACTATCCAACAACAGCCAAAGGCATACTAACTTCAGTACATGAAATGCAAAATCTGCCAGAATTATGCTGATCCTTGGTTAATCTGGGATTCCCATGACAAATTGTCACATCATTCCACAAAACATCCCTCAGAGTTAATTTACGTCATTTATGACTGAAGAAAAGGTGGAGCCTGAATAATGCAAAAGATCCCAGAGAGACAGCACAAAGCACAGTATAAAAGTTAAGATTTAAATTATTTCTATTATTCCTGTGTGCAAGGCACACATCAAGTTAGAAACGTTGAAAAATCTCTTCCACGTTTACTTTCATGCCTCCTCCAGCAGGTTGAAAACAAGAAAAACACCTATTTAATTGCCTGCAACATCTCCTTGTGACATTTCTGGTTCGCTTTCCTGCTGCATTCTTTTTTGATGAAGACATAAAACAGAGTTCATATTGTGAAACTTGCCCCAGGCCTTTCTCAACAATACGTGATAGGCTTGTGCAGGTATGAAACTGTAGTACATTCTACAAAAGCTAAATTCAAAGAGGCTCTCTTTTGATTTGTACATTGTTGTCTATTATAGTCAATGTGAAAAGGTGATAAAATATGACCGTGTTTTCTGTCATGATCATCGTTTGCATAAAGGCAAGCTATGGAAGGAGTAACTCAGTCATACGAAGGGGTGATGTTTATATATGTTAAATACTTCTCTAACGTATGTGAGCACCTCATGTAATTAATACATTTATCCAAAGAGTGCTAATGAGATAGAGCCGGTTCATCTCTGGATGAGTGGCATCTAAGACAACAGATGATTTGTTCAAAGTCACACGAGGTAGTCGCAGTAGAGTACAAAATCCCCACACCTTCAATATCCCAGGGTCGCATCTTAAGCATTGCATCTTTTCTAATTTGTATACTGACATCAAAACACATAGTGTTTAGAAGACTTTCTCTATTACCCTCAGAGATGTCTTTCTAACTTATTCCTTCAGGTTCCTCAGAAACTTCTACCACGTCAAGAAGCAGATGTCTGTTCCCACGCTGTCTCGCAGAAGTCTGAGACCATTCCTTTGCCCAGGGGTATACATTACTGACCACCACCACAACTAGGTGCAGAGCCCAGTCAGACCTTGGGTTTTGCTGCTGGGGAAGACATCGTACAAAGCTGGAGGAGTTATTTTCTCAGCTTTTCAATCAGAAGCAAACCCATGTTCCCAGGGGCTTGAATTTAAGCTTGTCCTGTTTCCCAGGAATTGGCTGTTCTCCTCTGCACTACCCAGTTACACTTGAAAGTGCAGAGTGGTTTTTTGGAGTAGCTCTCAAACTTAAAAGGTAAGAGGGAGTATTTTCCTTCCTCTCCTGCTTGACAGGAAGGCTTTGTATTCAGAAAAGTGATGACTGTAGGAAAACCCTGTTTCCCATTGACTTTAATGAAGCCAGGGATAGGTTTTCAGCCTCAGTGGTTGGCTGATGTATAGTCTTGGTCACGCTGATGTCAAAGTTTTTCTGCTGTTCCTTGGCAAAATGAGAAGCATATCAGAATGTCAATAAAATATCTAGGACGAGGTTTTCACCACCAGGAGTTGTATACAGCATGTGTTATAGTGAAGCACATATTTTATTTCTGTGCGATAAAGGTTAGGAAAGCAGCATCTAAAAAGATACTAACACCATCAGCAAAAAAAATATATTACAGTAATTAAAAAGCACTTCTGCATCCATTGGCACTCTTCTTTAGGATGTACCAAGGACATAACTGTAGGCAATATTAAAATATAAATTTCATTTCTAGTTAAGATTTTTCCCCCCAATAATTAAAAAATATGTAGAGTAGGTTAGAAGTGTTTAAATGTATTACACATTAAACAGGCTATAACGCACAAAGATGGGGGATACAAGTGGGTGGGCAAAGAGAGGAGACTGGAAGAAGAAGAAAAGAATTAAAAAACATTAGTCTGTGTGTATAATCACATGCAATTCATTCAAAGTAAAATTAGGGTCTGTGTAAGATGAGCTAACATTAATGTCAAACAGAAGTGCAGTGCTCTTTGTGGGACCGTACAGCAGGCAAGCAAGCTAAGGAAGCAGCCTGTAAACCAGACACCTACAAACTATGACTATGCAAATTTCTTTCTTTCTTTATAACTGCCTTCCACGGCATTTCTCTTTCACTTCTTCAGACCATTGAAAACTGTGTAGATCCTCATGCAAGCAATATTCTGCTTGTTTATGGGCTTTAGATTTTCCAGAGAATAATGAAAATGTCAGATTTATGTCAGTACACATGCTTAAATGTGTAAATTGCACCTGTGATAATGTGACATTGTGCTGGGAGAGAAAAGGGAAAACTAACAAAGATACTTGCTTGCTTTGCTTCCAGGGAAATCAATACATTCCCACCAAAGAATCCCCTAATGAAATGGTTTCATATAAAATCAATCTCAAACATTTAAATTACATCATCGATTTTTATTTATTTATTTAGTTAGTTAGTCGTTGTTAATAGTATTTGCCATTGACATTCTATCTAGCTTGTTTTAACCTTTTTATTTTTATGGGTTGTTTTCTACCATTCTTCCTCATACGTGCTGTACGTGAGGGTGACAGGACAAAACTGGCACCTCTGTGACCAGTTTCTGTCAGTAACAGCAATGCAATAAGACTATCTCAGCCCTGCTCCCTCTGCCAGTGACGCCTACTGATAGTCACTTGCACTGGCAGGACTTTTTAGCCTCCAGCCCCAGAATATTCCTCAGCTTTCATTGTCACTGAATCTTCTCCTCAGAGAAGAGTATTTGAAGGGACATTTTACTTGCTAATGACCTGGGTGGCTGTATCTCAGATAGCAAAGAGATTAGGCAGTGAATTTAGAGAAACTAGGTCTGGAACCCTGGTTCCAGGCATCATACCTCTCCATCTTCAGCAAATACAGCAGCTAAGACTCCAGCATACCGAGGATGAGCCCCTGTTGAAATGGAAGCAGTACCTTATGACTAAGCTGTGCATTTGGAGAAACCTTCCCCCCTGCGAGTCCTTTGTTAAACAACAGGACGACATTAATCTTCATTTCTTGAACTGTATGGCAACCAGCCTTTTGTGTAGCACTGTCAGTCCAGTGGTACCTGTATTTATTTGTCTTACAGGTCCTGCTGAAGACCCCCTTGCACAGGTCAGGTTGCCAAACAGGAGAGAGCCTGCCTGGCAGACCTCAAAAGCAAAAAGCCAAGTAAGCTTTAAAACCTGAAAGCAAACACCTCCAGGTCCATGCACTGAAAGGCTAAGTTAATTCAATAGGATTACCGTACACTGCGTGAAGGAAAGCACACATTTCATTCCTTGCAGGATCAGTGCCTTCTTAATATTGCTGTTCTGTTGCCAATAGACCTGAGTTATGGTCAAATTACAGGACAGATGCTAGAATTCCCCCTCAGAGTTTAATGAACCATGGGTTAAGTGACAGACACATTTGCCTAAGCATGCCAGTCTGACTGGCATTCTCGTTTAGCCTATGAGATGACTCAGACATACCTTCCTCATTTACAATGCGTAATAGTATATTAGTGTGAATGAGTGTCAGCCAAAGGCACTAAACTCTTTCCTTGGCTTGGTGGAGTGCCAATAACTTTTTAAGATTCTG
This sequence comes from Pandion haliaetus, assembly GCA_013401275.1. Lineage (NCBI taxonomy): Eukaryota > Metazoa > Chordata > Aves > Accipitriformes > Pandionidae > Pandion > Pandion haliaetus. The sequence continues at coordinate 8,800 of VYZV01024897.1, read as the reverse complement.
TGTTAGGAACAGCCGTGCTTATTTATGTCTTGATCAACTAGTCTTCAAGTACACTGAATGAGTCCTCTGAGGAATCACTAAAACTAGAGAAATGAAAATAATCACAGTTCATGTTACTGTACTGGATAATAAAATTATTAGTTTAAGATAATATCTCCCCAAGTCCATCTGTAATCAAAAGGAAGTGGTATCCTTGCCTTGCAAACAAAGAAAAAAATAGCTTAACAAATCATGCTATGACTTAAACAAGGATTGTATGAATATTTGTCGTATGTCAGAATATATTTGGAAGTACATTAGTGTGGATTTGTTTTTCTTAAAAAATAGCCAGAAACTTTTTTTTTTTTTAAACAAATGAAAGCAAGTGGGAGAATTGAAACTAGCATTGATTTCAACTCCAAAGAAAACTGATGTATTACACAGAACGTGGAGTAAGTTACACCGGAAACTGCTTTGAAAGATTCAACTTCCAGAGGGTAGAGAAGCAATGTGAGCAGTTTATGTGACCAGTTACGTAATTTGATCATGCACAAATTGTACTCATTTAGGCTCCAGATGTGTATTTTTTTGCAACAATCAGCTATTGCACTTTCTTAAGAGTCTTCTATTACTCTATCTGTGTTTCTTTAATTTTGCTTTATGTCACTGACTCATATGTCTTTTGCAATTTTAATTAACAGCAACAAGGAGAAGTGGTTTATTCACAGGGAAAAAACAGTCCTCATACTCCCAAACCAATCAGCAGCTTAACTAGCAAAATACTTCTGATTACAGCTGGTTACTAGCAACAGCATTTTTGTGCACACCTGTCTATTTCACCATGCTGTAAAGCACTGATGGTTTATTGCCATGACACATTTACTTCCCCAATACTGCTGAGGCTGCAAGGACAGTGGGATTTCCTCCAGAGGGCTGCTGGACTAACCATCTGCCGCTATGATCAAAAGGGACCAAAAATCAGCTCACTTAATGGGAATCCAGCTTAGGAAGTCAGATGCCACCACTCACAACCCAACTGTTCAGAGGGCAATGCCAATGTATCATCTGCCACCAGATGGGAATGCGTGAGAAGTGAGGTATCTTAAAGATATGATCAGAACCAGAGGAAAGGTCACGGTACCCCACAGGAAGATCTGATATGACCCAGAGCAAAACTCAATCCTAAATTAAGCAGCTGCTTTCCATTATAAAGCTTTTGCATCTTCCCTGAAGCATTATGATAATGCTCTCTGCTGGAAATACATGACTCTGGGTTAGACAATGCTTTCTTTTATAGGGACCTATGTCTGAAAATTACCAAAGTAGAAAAGGATTCTGCCCAAGGAAGAATTTGACCCTCCAATCTCAAGCAGAGTATTCTGTGTTTAGAATGAATTTCTTAATTTCTTTCCCCATGCTGTGTTCAGCTCAGCTCTAATTAAAGTAAAAAAAAAAAAAAAAAAAGGGTATATTGGCCAATTCCTCAGGGAAACCAGCACCCTGGAAAGAAGATAAGACGGCATCACAGGAGTTGCTTTTGGCTAGACACGTATAAAATCCCAGGAAATCAGGAGGTACTCTTTCACATCCTTCTGCAGGAGAATGACTAGCCCATGCATCATTGCCCAGGGAGAGCATTACTGGGGAAAGAGGAGAGCAGCAGCGTGGTGACGCAGGCACCTCCCAGTGGAAGAGAAATTTTTTTTTATGTCAGAGAGCATGAACACGCATGGTGAGATTAAGAGAGAGAGAAAATTCTTCATATTCTTCTCACCTCTAACACACTTTAGGCATATTCTTCTCATCCCCAAATGAGCAGAACTAAATATATGATGCAGAGCTCCCCCAAGGGAGGGGAAAAGGCAGGTTTTTCCCCAGCCACATAACATACATGTCACATACCACTCACTACTTGCAGCAAAATTCTATGGTAAAAGTGTTGCCAGAAAGTAGCTTCTTCCAAAATAAACTCCTCTGAAAAGACTTTAGAGCAAATGATTTTCTCATTTAAGTAGCAAAGAGCGAGGGAAGTCCTTCAAAGAGTTGCCCGCTGAGATCTCTGCCCTGGAGTATCGAGGCTCCTCCTGAATCCCAGTTCAGTGAACCTGTTAATGATTTCCAGTTTATAGCCTTTTAATGGGATCTAAACACTCCTCAAATGTGCTTGGTTGTGTTAGATGATTTGCAAAGCAAAGAGAGTTTGAGAGGATTGGAGGGGAGGGGAGGGCAGGGCAGGGAGGCTTTTTGTCTAACTGGGGTAAAAACAAAGGGCTGAATTCTGGCTACTCCCTGCAGGTAAATTTGAAACACTTCAAAGGATAGTCAAGAATGAAAAGTTCAGTGAAAACCAGAAAAATTTAACTTTTTCTGTATAAGGCTTCAATGATCAAAGCTAATGTCTTTTACTAAAAAGCAAGCTCATGTGTTGGTAACTGGCCCGTTTGGGTTCTTTTTTTCCAGGCGGCTCTGAATGCACGGTGGGAACTCAGTTAACATCATTTTTCTCTACCATTTAGTTTACAGGTCAAACAGATCTGCATTTGAGAAGAAAGGTGTGATTTCTGTAATTTAAAAGTCAGGAGAACATCTCTTTGCTCTTACACGTAGAGAAACTGCACTTCTGGCAAAGCGTGAACTGAAAGGGCATTCTAGTGAAATAGTGGAAGAGTGAACTATAAAGAGAAATTATTTTCTGAAGATTATTCCTTAAAGCAGCCTTGAAAGATTCAGTTTTCCATTCTTTAAGCCTCTGGGTTTCAATGTTTACTGCTTTGCCCAACGGCCTTGCCTGCAAATGCTCACCTTTTTTTCTGTAGACAATGCCCCCGGTTGGAAGGCCCGAAGATCAATTCTGACACCTTCCATTGAACAAAAAGCTTCTCCATAGTTAATTTCAATTTCTTGTCCCACGTTAAGCAGCTAACACCTCTGAAAAGTAGGATTTTACTCCTCTCCTGTTCATTTTGGTCTTGTTCAGCTGTTGATACAACTGTAGGGGGATTCTGTGGAAAAATCCTTTGACAGGCACAGCTGGAATAACCTGTGACGAAGCAGCATCTGCTCACGCGTTTGCCCTCTCACTCACAGAAACACTCCTTGCATTTCTGCCCTACGTCCGTGGGGGCCAAATAAAGTGCCCTTGTTTAACATGGTTTCCAGTCCATTTATGCCCCTCGTTTCAGGTTTAAGGAATGTAACATTTTGAGTGGCAGGTCTTTAGGGGCAAAACCTGCTGCAAGGAGAGTCAATGTGTTTGGGTAAAGATGCTGAATTCTGACTAAAGTAAGTGCTATGGAAATAAAGTTCACTGTGTACATACTGCCTGCAGTTGTAAGACAGTGATATTCCAGTGACACAGAGATTGCACTGTGCACTAAGCAGAGGATTGAGTATCCTTTGTTAACAGAAGTTTTGAGTATAAGCCATCAAGATTGATCAATAGTGGGCAACAGCCACGGGAAAGAGGAGAAAGCAGCGTCTCTAACCTATGTATGCTGTCGAGGAAAACTAAATGGATTTGTCAAAAAAAATCCTCTCAAATCCATGTTGACTGACACTGATTTTCTCATATTACACTACATTCTTATTTCAAAAGTGAAATGGAAATAAGTTCCCACCCAACCTCCCACCCCCAGAATTGTTTTCCTAAAAATAGGAATTGAGGAGATTGGCTTGCAATTCTTCAACCCTATTTTTCATTCCACCGAAAAGCGAAAAGAACCCACAGATCTATGGCTACAGAGACAGCTGGACTGCCACTATCATTTTCATCCTCTTTTCTTATTTTTCTACCTTCTACTGGCTACTGAACGTCCACAGTCAGGCAGGAAAACTTAGATCCTCCTCCACAAAAGATGGCATGCAGCTAAGAATATAATGTGATTTCTAATAAAAACCTTCAAAACTGACAGCATGAAAATGTCACACACATGAAATAATATGACACCGGAAAAATCCTGCTTTAAAATCCTCAGAGATTAATTGGATGCCCCCTTTTGATTTCAGCAGCTTTCATGCCGAACTTGCATAATCATAATGTTATTCCTATTGATCAGGCAAATATGTTTTGGAAACAAGACATTGAAAATCAGAGCCAGTCCCCTTCCTCTTTGCTGAATGTCCATCACTTGGAACTTTAGAGTATTTATTCCCTATATAGGAAGCCATACAGAGGCTCTATGAGTATCATTTTCTTAAGTACTCCCCTTTGAAAGCCCCCAAACAGGGGCTTCTGTAAAATGAAAGTGAAAACCTGTGACAGGTAGCAGTACTAGTTATGATTCTTCTGAACACAGAAAACTGATTGGGAAATTCTCTAAAATGCCTCTAAAGGCTGTCATCTTTCACTGCCTGGCATTTGCGTGCAATCAAATTGTCAAGAGGTTTCACTCTCTGCAGCTAAAATTATACTGTAAAAAGAGAATGAATGCTGCATTTAAACACAGGCAAACTACCTTCAGCATCAAATAGAAAGATGTGAGGACTATGTTAATCACATAGCTTTTTCTTTTCTTTTTTTTTTTTTTTTTTTTTTTTTTTTTGGTAGTTTCTGAAGTACAACAGGGAAAAGGGACATTACCTGTGTGTAACATGGTTTGATTTACTCCAGCTCTGAACTGAAATCCCATTGTGAAATTAGAGAAGTACTGTCTTTCCATAGATTCTATCACAAGCTCTTGATCCCAGTGCAAGTTCTCATCCAGAGCCACACATCACTGGCTCCAGAGAAGTCAAGCCCTTTCTTCCTCTTCTGGAGTCAGTCCCTTCAAAAGGACTGCACTGAAAATACAAACCTTTATATTAGAAAGAAATTAATAAAGCATCAAAGCAAAAAGAAAAATCTAGCACAATATTTCTGCAAGCTATCCTAAGCAAGAAATGCAGCATTTGTTCACTACTTCAGCCCTTACTATTAAGTGCTTAAATTATGGGGTTCTTGAACAGAGATCAATGGCAAACCTGTCCCTGCCTGCATAGATGGCACAGTCAGGATGTCCAACAGAAGGGCTGCTACTCTGCCTGGTCTGTAAGGAAAAGTTTTGCTAGCCTCTGCTCCCAGACTAAATGAACTAGTCTATCTCAGCGATATTAGGTATGGCTTTATCACCACCACAGGTTTCAAATACTAGATAAATCAGTCATGAAGACAGCAGTTTTCAGTGTGAAGTGGAACCCACTGCTCTACCACCAATATCATTTCATCTGTAGAAACCTGTGCATGGAAGAAAGGTCTAAGCAAAAGAGCCCTCACTACCCAGGATTTATCTCCCCTTACCCAGGACAGCACACTTGCCGCTTTTCTGTTTTGTTGCTCAGCTAGGCTTTACAATTCCTAAGCTTTCTGAAGAACTTTGTGATGACATCTGTGTATTACCGCATTTACATTTAGAAACAGCTGATGCAACAAAACTCAGGAGGCAGAGAAAGGAGTAAGTGAGGTTATAATTCATAATAATTTAATTGTGTGGAGGGACTTTTCCTCCTTTCTTCAACAGAGAAGGGTCTTAGCTGCTCCTAGGTCTTGTTTTGCTGCAGCTTATACTGGTCATTTCAGCTGCTCTCTAAAGACAGAGAGAGGTCATTCTGGCCTCAGAATTGTCATCTAATTCTAGTCTTTTCTGAGATTTCCAGCCTGGGGAGCATCCTGAAATGGCATTCCAGCACTGAGGAGTCAACCTCCACGTCATCTAGGCAAGAGTCGTGCTGCTAGCACGTATGGACCCTACCTGTCATGACAAAACAAGCTGTTTCTCTGACTCCTTCTACCTCCTGCACATCTGTTTCAAGCCTTGTCTTGCTGGGAATTAAAAACAAAAAAGCAGGAGAGAAGATGAAAAGGTTCAGAAAAATACACCTATACCCTTTTTTTTTCCCCTAACAATTTCAACACAACCTTTCAATGTGCTCCAGTGATAAAATTCTGTATATCAAATATGAACCATTCACAGATTCAAGTTAAAATGCTTACAGAGAAAGCCCATCTACTGCTTTTCCAAGCTGGAATAAAAAGAGATCACGACGAAGAATCATTTTTGTGTGTTCACCCTTAAAATATTAATTTTTACCTATCCTTTTTCATTAGCTCTCCTTGACAACAACCTTGAAAATCCAGAGATTAAATTACAGACAAGACGTGCTATTTATTCTCTTCCATATCTGAAACACTTTACAGCAGAGAAGCACATGATTACAAGATACCTGCCAGATGGGTAATACATTCACAGTACACTAGAGAATGGTGCTGAAACAGACTGTTGAATAAGTATGCTAATGCTATTTCAAAACCACCATTGCAACTGAGACCGTCCCATTTTACGCATCTGGAGTCTCACCCGTCTTAATGCAATGAAGTGACATTTAACAGGGCACAAAACGGATATTGTTTTCATCTGCTAAATGTGAAGGAGCAATGAGCACACCATCAGAAGCTCAAAGATCTCACCAGATCAAAGAACTGTAATGATTCGAAAGGAAGTGGTTTATGTCAGCCTTCAACACAAATGAAAGAAACAGAATTGTATTCAGTCACTATTACATACATGCCATTCTTTCAACACTGCTGAGATTAAATTGTCTTGATTGCCTCAGTGTTTTCTTTATGAGTAATTCCTAATGCTCAGAAACGCAAAATGCACTCTTAGAGATGCGTTAGTTTCTAAACAGCTAATTTTGTTAGTTTTACTGTTAATCCTGTAAGTAGTTCTGAGATCGCCGTCATAATGCCAGATGCCAGTCAGCTATCAGGTCTCCATTATACTGGGAAGTATACTTACCCAAGTATGTCTTCAATGGACACCTTCAAACGTGTAGAGTTACTTCAACTAGAGCTACTTAAACTACTGGTGTGACCTCATCATGCCGAAATCCCTGACTGTAGCCTGTGGCCAAAGTCCTGCAGAGACTGCTCCTCATGCTGCGAATTGGACTGTCAGTTTCAGAGGGATGGGAGCAAGGGTAAGGGAGAGTACTTTTGAAAACCGGTTGCCCAGATAGCCACACAAACTTGGCTCACTGTGGTTAAGAGAAAAATTACCATTCCCGAGAACCCCTTTCCAGGGCTATTTCAGGAAGAGTGCAGCTGCCTGTTTATTTATGGTGTGAATTATTCTATATTTCCTCTTCTGAGTGCCCCTCTATGGAGTAAAGCCCAGGTGACATTTTTCTGACCTCCTTCACTTTTCTCTGTGTCTCCAAAAAGGTTTTGGGAACAGATCTAATAGCAGAGGTTTTAATTCAAGCACCCAGTATTAGCAGTCAGTCTGAGCTCTTACAAGAATATGCACCACAAAACATGAAGACAGGCCAGAAAATTCTGGCTTTTATATCCTTCTTGTTCTCTCAATTCCTATAAAGTCACCTCTTCTAAATGCCAGTGACTATTTCTCCAGTGTATTTATAAGGTTGGTTGCTGATAGACAGCACATACACACCGGTCAGCTTGTGTATCAGTGCTTCTGTCTCATAGTTCTCTGACCTGGGAAATGATAAACTCCTGCCCGAAGTAAAAATATGAAGTGAGAGGGTAAACAGATACAGAGTTCAAGAAAACACTACAAATATTCTCGTGTCTGCTGATGGTTTCTACCTCCAGCCTCCCTCTGGGTACATTTACAGGCTATTTGAGTTCTTCTCACAGCACAGATGAGCTAAGATTTCCCATGAAAATTGAGGCTTCTCAGCAAACTGTGTGTTGAGCAAAGACCCAACCCGTATCGTTCAGAAAAGAGCATTACATATCGTGGGCAAACTAGGACATAAGAATAGTGAGATGCAGTTCCAATATATGAAGAGAGAAGAAAAATTCAAAGTTTAAAGCTGCCGTTAAGACATGGGAGGTAATCAAATCAAGACAAGCCAAATCTCCTCCCTGTTGAGCACCAGGTTTTGCTGGAGCACCAGTTCTCCATCAGCAGGGCCTTTGCTGGGAAGGGAGAAAGTGCTTCAAAGTATCTAAGGATCCTGCGCCAAAACACAGGTTGAAAACAAGATACTGTTGTCCAGTTACATGGATGACGTTGCACTTACTTGCAGTTAGGCAGAGGAACCCTTTGTCTTAGAAAGTGTGCAAGATGAACACCAACCCTCAATACCTGCCAGTTCAGACCAGATAATTTTAAGAGAATTGTGTGATGCCAAATCGTGCAAGGACACCTGTACCCAAGCAACCACGTCAGTAATACCAAACAAGGCTGAAGCTCTCTGAATCACAACCTTGGAAACACTGCATTATGGTGCAGACATAGTGTTGCAAATACTCTGATAAATTAAAATTTGATTATATAAAAGAGCTAAGTTTGATTAAAAAGTAGAAAATTGTGAAGCATAATGTATAGGAGTGCTAAGTTTGAACGGTAGTCATAGGGACTTTAGGAACTGCGTTATGTGTAATCATAGGAACCTTAGTAAGGTTAGGTTTGAGATAAGCTAACCATAGAAACTTCACCAGGAACTTAATGGTTTTCTTATGTTTTGTTTCAAGAAACTAAGGAAACCGTCACGGACACCCGTTTGCTGCTTGGAAACCCCCTTACCCTTCCCATCTAGATTTGAGTATCGAGGATTCTGGTCAGTGAAGCTAAGTGAAATTGACCAATGATTGTTTTTAAATAAGAATATTAATAAGGTGATATAATCCAAAGACCAACCATTATAAAGGTTAAATTTAAGAGGGAGCATAGCATGCATTTTAATGTAAAACACTTATGTAACAGTGACTTGACACAAAAAGTTTCTAAAAACTGATAAATTTAACGTTAAGCCGGACATGCCTTTGGAGGAGTGATCCCCCGTGCCCCCAGCACTGCAATAAATGAAGTGCCTG
>VYZV01024895.1:0-20793 GCA_013401275.1 Pandion haliaetus | reverse complement strand
GTATTTATTTGCGAATGTGGCCCCTTAACTTTGAGTCAAAGGAAGAGACTCACAAGCTGCCTCCCCTCACACAATGATGATAGTGCAGGGCTTGCACTAAATCTGTTTCAAACAATTAGCAATCCATTACTGTGAAGAGAACTTACTTTCTATTTCAGGTCACTTAGGAAAGATAGCTTTTACCCACCAAAAAGAACAGACAAGGTCACTGACATAACCTTTTAAATCACACTTGCGACTGAATGAAGAGCAGCAAAGGCTTATGCCCACGTACACACTGAGCAGCAGCACTACCTCTTATCTGCGAGTTTTAATCACAACTCTGACTCACGCAAGCCACCTCGAGATTTAGGAACTTTTTTGATGAGAATTTCTGACCAAACATTACTCCTTTCCTCCGGCACCCTAATTACCCAAAATGAATTTGACTCGAGTTCTGGGTGACTGCAAAGGACCTCGCTTTCTACTGACACTGCAGGTTACACAGCAAGCAGAACAGCTCCAGCTTTACATTTCACTTACCTGTGCATACGATCAGAGAAGGAGAAGCAGAGGACGAGTTTCACATACCTTTCACTGAGCCCTGGAAGAGGCATGACAGCATTGCACTGGCTGACAGCTACCTCTGCTACTTCATGGAACCCACAGAGCTGTTAATTACTATTTTGCTTAACCAACTGGGAGTGCTGGAAACCCAGGACACTCCCCACACCTCAGTGCATGTCGGGAATATTTACCTACCCACTTTCCTTCCTCCAAGCTGCTGACAGGAGCACTCCCTTAGTCACGGTTACACCTACAGGTAGGCTCCAGTTAACACTTTAATCACTAACTTTACAATGAGAGGTAACCTGCTGACTCTTAGTAATCATTTGCTGATGGGGCACACCCTGAAACATCCTGTGCTGAAAGCACTGTTATGCTTTAACCTCTTGTCTTGTCTGTTTTCCAATTCATAGGATACAGTCATTTTTCCCTCTCCAGATGTATGCCAGTCTTTAGTGTTTGGTTGAATAAGTGATACATACAATCAGATCATGCCTAAATATAGACACATGGATTTCTAACATCATGACAGAAATTGTGATAACACAGCTCGATCACTTAATCACATACAGCTGTGTATTCAATTTTTCACTTAACTGTACAATAGCCCTATAAATATTACTCATTGGGCAAGAGTTGTGTCTGTAAGAGAATACATTGCTGTCTAGCTTAATTGCTCAGTAGCTAATCATATAAGCAGATGCTTAAGCTGTAAAAAATACTTGAACCTACACACACCTTCCAAGTTCCTACTGTTTGCCCATCCATTTATAGCAAGCAATTTATTCACAAGATCAAGCCTAAAGAGGCCACAGAGAGAAGAGCATGAAAAATACTGAGCCTGAATTTGCCTTCATACCCATCTTATCGCTCTGTGACTTATATCAAGTTATTTCTGCTTTATATAATTTTATGTTAGGGAGAGGCAGAACAGACCTATAAATATTTGATTCCTGACCACATTATTATCCTCTGGTGTACTCCTCTCAAGAGCTAGACTCACTGCTGTACACACAAGACAATATACTTGGTATTCGGGATTACAGTTTATGCTGCAGTTTCTAGCTCTGCACATGAAAAATATTTAAATAAAGATTTCATTGCTATAGATTCAGGAATCTCTCAAAACATTGGAAGGAGTCAACATATGAAATTTTCACTGAATTCACAACAGCACAGAAGCTCCATGCTGTGGTGGGCTTGGAGCTTCACGCCAAGCTCAACCTCTGGAGCTGCTCCATCTCTTCTGTCATTGTTTAACACAAATCCATGCAACTTCCCAACTTGTTTAAAACCAGCAGTTTGATTTTTCCTGTCACAGCTTGAGACACTTGAGCATTCTGCCTGATGTTCTCAGATCAGAGAGCTAAAGCAGAAAGCAAGCACAGCCTGGCACCTTCAAGTCTCTAAACCAAGATAAGGCTAAATATCTCTGTTTCTGACAAGTATGCCACCTTGCTGGACACTTCCATCATAAAGCTGATAGGTACCAGGAGGTATCCGAGTATTTTTAGAACTGAAGACCACATTATTGACTTACAACAGGGCAATGTGATGTTAACCCTTCAGTGTAACTCAAGCTTCATTCTGACTCCCAACTTTTAAGGTTTTGTTTGAATTTTTTTAAGATTAATTAAAGTTTTTAGGGATAGCTTTAAGTTTACAAGCAGGTTTTGAAAACCCAATGCTTAAATTACTTGGACTCATGCAAAGACGTCTCAGTAGGAAATTAATACAATAAAGCTGTAAAGAACCCAATTGTAATAGAGGACTATAGTTCTCATTTCCAGATGGGTTGATTTTTACATTGGCTTGGTGAACATGGGACACATTTGTTTCTAGTTTTCACTCTCACACTTGAACTACTCCTACCAATGGTCTAGTTCTGATCTCATTTGAGTCACACACAATTACCTGATAAGTACTTTGCAGAGACCGGTCAGTGCAGACTAGGAATAGGTATCACATGGGAGGGGGTAGGGTAGTAAAGATGTCTTTAAGACCACATAGCAGGAATTAATTTACTGTAAACTCCAAGAAAGGGAATGCTCCTATTCCTTTCATAGGAAAGTAAATAATCAATGTAGAGAGAGCATTATTTTTTCATCTTTCATAATAAACATAATTTATATGCCCTGGAAACCTAAGAACAAATGACAACTTGGTTATACTATTTCACCTCTTAAATAAAAGGGTAACAATGATTTCTTTAGAACAGGCAGGGAATGTGGTGATCCTTGAGTCTTTAATGGCTGTGTTACATTTCTGGCTCCTTGCATGACTGATATTCAAATAATTTTAAGTTAATACATAATTGGAAGTTGGAGTTCAGTTGTTTAATAACCTGGCCTCCAATCATTAACAAACAGACTGCTAAAGCTAGAAGAACATCTCACAGGAAAAATGAAGAGATTCCTGTTCTATTTTTGTAGTACGCAATCATAATAAGCAGGCTGGCCATGGCAAGATCATACACGCATGCTGGACTTCAGTGGAACAGAATACACATAAAAACAACAGAATACACATGAGCTCACAACAGTTTTCTCTGCTTTATAGTGAGAAGGGAAATCCCTAATATTGATTGCAAACAGCTGTTTCTGGACAACTTCAGATCACTAACTCAAAACAAAAAATACTTCTTGGACTTTCTGAACTAGTGACTGCAATGCAAAGATAGAGGCTCAACTGACAAGGTCTGAAATTAACATAAAACAAGTGATCAATTCTCTCCTTTATATTACAGACATTATCAGGACATTGCATTGATATTAGCAACAAATCAACTGGATTTACCCTGCAGAGGACCTCCCATTCTTGAGCAAGATTATTTTCTGTCATCACACCAAAGTACCAACAGCAATACTTGTGTGTCAGGACATGTTTTGTAGACATATGATAAGCATGGAAAACAGAAACTAGGAAACAAATTATTCGCTCAAATAATTAAATATGCAATGCACACATCCACTACAATGCCTTATAATCTATCACAGGCCATAAACCCTCACACACACACCATTTTGTGAATTTTGGGGGCCACAAGTTTTTAAAGAAGAGAAAAGAAGCAGAGCTGATGTATGCAGCAGCACATATACTAAAGACTAAGATTTTTGACATTTAAATAGCTGGAACTTCCCAGATACTAACCTTGGCCTGTATGGAAAGCAACATGCAGATACCACTGTCTTTATCCTCATGAGCTGCTGTTAGAGGGACAGCTCTTACCTAAGCATCTGAAACACCATTAGTCACGCATCATGGCTTGACATTGATTACATACACCCATTAAATCATACACTTGATATTATAGAACTTTATAAAGCCATACAAGGATTTTCATTGCTTGGAGCTACAAAGTATTACAAAGTGCCAAACCAAAGGGAACTGCCCTGTCCAGAAGAGCTATAGTCATGCAGCTTCTCGCTCCCATTACAGCTCAACCAGAAGTAAAATCACCTCACCACACCCAGCCAACTTACACAGCACTTGTAAGTCCTAACTCCTCCACACTCAAGGTTTCCAGACCCAGATTTTCCTCAAATCCAAGGTTTTCCATAAAACATCACTTCTGGTTTGTTTCTGCATGTTACTCTATATCTACACTCTTCTGCCCACAAGATACAAGAATCCTGGTCTGTCTCTCCTTTGAGAGCCCTGATCAAGACCTCTCACACTCCACCCACAAAAAACAGCCTCTATCCTTCTTCCTGTTTGCATTATAGGATCCTTTTATGCTCAGGTCGCTCCTCTGTAATGGTCAATTGAGGGTCATGTGACTGTAGCACCTGACTCCCATTTCCAATAAGCTAATGATTTTTCTTTAATTACTTCCTTCTTAAGGCAGTTGAGTCATAATGTGGACTGTCTCCTATTTTCTATGCCTTTTAAAAATACCAGTCCAGTACTCTCCACAATCAAACGGTCATATTAGATCTAAACTAGAATTTTGGGGAAACTTCAAATCTTAATTCTGACTTGAAGCTATTACCATCGTTCCTGTGAAGGCGTATCAAACCTGCTGCAGTTGGAACTGCCCTTGGAAAAAAACCAGTTATTTTTTCTGTTACTTCTACGGTTGCCTTTAGATTGTGTACAAATGGAAAGATTCAATTTGGAAAGTACTGTATGACTATTTGAAAAGGGACAATTATTGTACTCAAGTTTTCCCCATTCTCCTCATCCTAGGAAGTCCCAAATCATAAAGCAACTTTCAGCAATAACAGTAATTCCAATATATTTTGCTTCACAGACATATGTATGCAAGTCTGTATTTTCTCCACGAACTCAGTGAAGAAACGGGAAATGTCTTGGCTCCACTGAAGATCAGTCCTAGAGTCACATTATAAATACATGAACCTTATACAAAAAAGTCTCTCATTAGTCAGTCTGAGTTTAATTTCTAATGAACACAATGCAAATCAGACATTATCTTATTGACTTTGCTGCAGTACATGGCAGTGCAATGAAATGATTAAGTATCTCTAGCATATGGTCTGCAGCACTGTCCTAAGCCCTGTTGAACATGCCTGCATGTTACTGAATTCAGGGGGATCTGGGAGGCTCTTTACTCTCATGCTGTCAGTGTTTGCTACCCTACCAGACAGACTTTCAAAGATATTATCTTTTTTCCTCAGAATTTCATCTTCTGAAAGTCTACACAGTTCCAGATCCTGAGATGCTCTGAGCACATGCAAGTCTCTGCAAATTTCGGAGGAGAGCTCGGCAGCAATTTTGTTTGTGTGTGAACTGCAAGATATATTTGAAAGAAAAGTCTGAAGTAAACTGTACTTCAGGAGTGTCACTATTATATAATATACCAACAAAATGCCTTTAACGGTCCCTTCCAACCCAAAACATTTTATGAATATACTACTACGCTATGATAAATATTCATGCTTCATAGCAATTTATGCTGACTCATAATTATGAAGCAAACACCTCCTAATGTTAAATTAGCTTAATGCTAGGCTGGATATGGGCTAAAGAGCACTCATGTAAATACCTTGCCATTGTCTAGGTAAACACTTCAGTGGTTAAACAAAGTAGCCCAGATTTCTAGATATCATTCTCTTCACACTTGCCAAAAGAAAGTACAATTTTTTCACATGATACTCTGCTTTGGGGCACTAAATGGAAGTCGCTTTAAGAAAGAATGATAACCTATGCTAGCCAGCGTTGCCAGAATTTACAGACTTCAAGAAAATGGTAAGGATGAGAGAGGATGTGGAAACTGGATTTAGCAGATGCTTTACTGAGATTGAGATTATAAAGCCCTTTTAGTAAAGAATGTGTGATACAAAACCATGTGACATCTCCCCGGTATTTTACCTGACTGTAATTTACTGGACCAAGTTTCCTGATGGCATAAAATGATGAAACTCCGATACTGAAGGAAAATAGCCTTTTAGTGTACACAGTGTCATTAGGGGACCTAGGAGACTGAACCACAAGTCACCTAGCAAGAGCTCAGCTCCTATAATGTATTCTCATATAGAATGCCCAGATAAACAGTATGAAGAGCACACTCACACTTATGCCACCTCACTTACTCTAGTATCCATTCTAGAAGAAATCAAATTTCCTTAAAAAGCCATTACACACCAGAGCTTCTCCTGTACAGATGAGGACATAGTTTGTCCTCACTGAAATAAGTTTCAGTCATCCTTACATATGTAACTCTTTGTGCAATAAAAGTGTTCAGGTTGAAAAGGAATAGCATGAGAAACTACTCATTTTTGCTCTGTGATTATGAAGCAAGGAATCAGAAGCTGGTGGGCATAGGAGGAATGTAGGGCAATGGCAGCCCGCCTCTGTGTCTGAGCAGCCATGCTCCTTTGCTCACAGCTGCTGTGCAGTGCAGACATTCTTCACGTGTCCCGGTGGCTCTGCATGGCATACAAATAACTTGAGTGACACATCAAACTGCTAGGAAGCTAGCATAAAAACAGCAACATCTGAGACTTAAAACCATTTCCATAATGAATATTGACTGTGTAAGCAAGTAACATCCCTGAAGTGCATCATAAAAATTGTTCAGAGAGAGAAATTACTTTCTAATTTTTGTATAGCATTAGGTATCTAGACAGTAGAGAAGATGATCTATAAGCATCCATAGCAATTATTAATTTGCTCTTGAAAATCTCAAACGAGCACAGAGAGCGCTGTGAAAGAGAAAGTGCAAAGCAAAACAGATTGGGCGGACTCACTGAGGTTCTGCCTTGGGTTTGGCAGTTTGATGAGACCTCCATGACTCCTCAGTTCTCTCTAAGAAAGTTCACCCTCTGACACTGGGATACTCCTCAACTCTGCTCAGTCTTCTTGCTGAAAATCACCCCATAGACACTGCAACTGCTTGCTCTGGATCGCTCCTGTCCTTCCTTAATGCTGTTTTTTTGTTACAACATCAAATAACCCCTTTGGGCATTCAGCTGTCTAGCATATTTTACCAGGAGTAAATACATTTACATACTTACTGTGTCATATTCTTATTCTTCTCCCAAGTGTCCAACCATATGGATCACGTTTTTCTTCTCATTCAGTTATCCAAGGCCCACACTCTTCTGAGTAGGGTCCTAGAGCACAGTAAGTGCTGCGTGCTGGGTGGCAGTTATGTGTCAGCTCGATGGCAGAAGCAGTGGCATTTCAGTGGTGCTGGATGAAACAACAGTGTCTGTAACTTTGAAGGGCTAAATCTTCTCAGTGCTTGGCTAACGCATTTACAACCTATGCTAGGTTTCATGGGAATTAACAAGGATAAAATTTTATCTCATTGTTGAAGACATCTGAATGTCTTTCTGGTCTAGAAGCGCTTTGGAAAAACAAAGACAGATGAGAATGGAGGCATATAGAACAGAGCGGTATATAAAATCACTATCTGATTTTGACTATGAGCTCTGCCTGTTCCTGTGTAAGGCAACATAAACAAGTCAATAGTTGTTTAGGAGATGCTGAAATTCTGGAAGGATTCTTCCCTGTGCAGTTGTTCAGAGGGTGTGTCTTCCAGTTTGGAATTTGATCCATCTGAAACTGTCATTCTTAGCCCTGTGGGCGATACCTTGCTTCTAGCCAGTACACATGTCCTTACAAGTGAAGAATCTGAACAAGCTGCCCACTGGAAATGCAAATTCAGCCTCTGGGACAGTGTTGTCCCAGCTTCTACAATGCATGCTGCACAGGGGAAATGCGCCAAGCTTGCAGGAGGCAATCCTCACCGCAGGGAGCGATGGGCTGCTGGGTGACAGATGCTGTCTCCAACGAGTGGATAGTCAATCAGCTAAAAAGCTGTAGAGAAATAGGAGCATCTTTAGGACTGTAAGTTGGATGGTATGCTCGCCCAGATCTGTGCAGAGAGCACAGGTTCTAACAGGTGCAGGAATGGAAGCAATTTCAGGTGTGAAATTTTATGCAAAATTTATTGCAGAAACAGGAACCACATCTGAGCAGTAAATGTCCAGCTATAACTGGAGGCATATGGACAGGGAGCTGAATGCTCCTTTCCCAGAGCATGTGATAATCTGCACAGATCCTCTTTGACCCATGTGCTTCTGCAGCAGTCAGCTCAGTAGTGCTGCAAGGGCTGGCACTGAATTTTCAAGCCTTCATTTACAGCAATAAAATTCAGACACCTTTCTGAAAAATTAAGGAATATCTAGTGAAATACCCTGAAATTGAAGACTCACAGATCAACAAACACTTTTACAAGATTCATGTGAATGTTGAAGCCTAGCATCACTCTCTTGACATATGACACCACAGATTTGCACCTAAATTATAATATTTTTTCGAAGAGGGACAGTCCTTTGTCTCTTCTGTTCACAGACAGCTGCCTTTGTTACCTGAAATTTCATCAAAGGTGACATTCTTCTGGGGTTGGATCCTGCTGCTTCCTCTTCCCCCCACCAATAAGCAAGGCCTTGCCAGGTGCAGGATATGTTTTTTCTGAGTGTAATGGACTTCATACAGCAATGACGTATGCATAACTCCATGCTGCAAAATGAAAAGATCTCTTTCAGTGTCTGTGCTCTGAGGGCACCAATTCATGTTAATGACCCTGATCTGCCTCACCTGAAACCTCCCCACCCCCTGCCTCCCACCCATGACCCTAGTTAAGCTCAGCCTGGAGGAGCTGTTCTTTTTTTGAGTTGGGGGGGGTGTGTGACTGATTGATTGATCGATCTCTGTGTTAGTGATAGACATATCTATGCCTGGCTATGGACTCTCTTAATCCTGATCTACAGGATGGGCTGCTTTTTTGTTACTGTAGACTCGATGGGCAATCACTGGCTAATCTGGTTGTGATTTGGGGATTGATTTTTTGCCTTTGTTTTGGTCCTGTTTCACCACCATGCCCTTGCTTGGTACTCGGACTCACGGTTCGATGTGGCTGTGCTCTCTGTTTCTGCTCAGCTTGCCTGGTTAAGGTACCAGAGAAGGTATGTAGCCAGGGAGATGACCAAGGTGTGTGCTGAGGAGCTAAGCAGCTCCCAGGGAAGTACTGGGGCAGGGTGCCTGCCAGTGCTAGCTGGCCTTGGGCTGCAGGTAGTCTGCAGCCCCACATGGTGAGTGTGCACTGGCCCCTGCTGGCCTCTGTGGCAAAATATGCACCACAGACATAAAGTGAGCCTTGGCTACTCCTGCTCTGCTCCATCTCCCAGGGTGTCTGGGACTCTATGCTAGGCACTATCTTAAGACATATCTATTCAAAGATCTTGACTTAAACTGGCTTTGTTTGCTTTTCTTGTTTTTCTACAAAAAGCAAGCATAATGGCAAAGGCAGATAGAAAGGACTGAGCTAAGACACTCAAATCCTCCTGCCTCATGTTGTTTGTATCCAGGAATTTAGGTCTATGGCCCAATTGAGCATATCACTGCAATGCTTAAATTTTACAAGCTGCCAGGGCCTCTGTGGACTGAAAATAATTTTAATCATATGCTGTTAAAATAGTTTCAGGAGTGGAGTAACTTTTTTAATTAATGGAGTATCTGTTCAAACACTGATGTTTGGAACTAAAATTTCATAACTTAAATTTGTCTTGTAAAATGTATAATTTTAATACTTAATTTACCAGCTGAAAGAAAACAAAAATGGCTCTTGAATTTTGTCAGAAGTTCTTGTGAATGTAAAAATAAAGTCTGCCACCTCCCACTTAGCTTGTCTATCCTGATCCGATTTTCTTTAGCTCTATTTTCCACCAAGTCTGTTTCCAGAAAAGCATGTTATTGCAAGTGTCCCCTGGTACATAAACTGAGTTAAATGCTGTTGCATTCGAAAGTTCGATGTAAAGATTATATACTAATAAAAGTTATTTCATATGCCAACCACTTACATTACACTGGGTTTGTTCCTTAGTACTTCACCTTTTTTTGTGACTGTTTGGACTATAAATGCTTCTGATAACACATTTGTTAGCCTTTGTCCTGGTCTCTCAAGAACTGAAAAGATCACTTTTCCAATATAAACATTAATACTAATAATTGTATCTAACTGAAGTCAGCAACACCCTAATATAGGAAAACACCCAAGAACTCGGAGCTGTGCCTGCCCTGTAAGAGCAGGATAATTAGGATGCGGTGGAGTGCCAGTACCACAAGGTGGTGTAGCCACAAGGACGCAGCTATTGGGCTGACAGAACTTGTTTCGACACAAGCTTGCATCTAACTTGGCAAAGCTGAAATAAATTTACTCTCCCACTGGTGAAGGGAGTGTCAGAGCTGTCAGCGTTTGTGTAGTGGAGTTACCACTTGTGAGACTGCTCTATTGAGTCTGGAGTGCAGAAAAAATAACTGTTAAATTTATGTTGGAAAGATGTTTTAAGGCCCCATGTAATTAAACAGCAGTAATAGACTATTAGAATGGAAGGTAGCTTCCAAGGTTTCAGGAATGGTCAAAGGGAGAAAAGATTAAAGGAGTACTGACTCTAGCATACTACATGTAGAGATAAAACTTCATAGATGCCAAACCTCTCATTTACACCTGCCTTTGTACCAGACTTGAAAATGGTCTGGTTTTAAAGGTACGTCTTCCTAATGTCTGGAAAACTACAGCCCAGTAAGTTAATGTCTTTACCAGGCAAATTAGTAGAAAAGAGAACAAAGAATGGAGTCGGTGAACAAAGGACTACGCCTAAAATATCGGGGAAGGGTTAATACAGCTTTTGTGGGCAAAAACTGTGGCTCAGGACCTGCTGGGATGCCTGCAGGCTGTGGGGACCCGGACGGTAGGGGTACTCTGGCTCCCTGGAGGAAATCAACAATGTCCATCACCAAAGATTCCTCAAGAGGGGAGAAATTACTTGTGTAGAAGAATAAAAGGTTAGAAACAGAACACAGGACTAAATAATGGACACTTTTCTCATTGGAAAGGGGTCATCTGAGTCCCACGGAGCTGCTTTTTGGGACGTACGCTCTTTGATGTGAAGCAAATCAGGACGGTGAAAACTTCCAGCTTAAAGAGCTGAGTTACACATAAACAGGAAACAGTTGTCCTTGTCCTCTAAAACTCTTCACATACAATATAACTATGGTACAGTATGTATCAATCGAGTCTCCCATCAGTGACCTTTTGATCCTATCTAATAACACCAATATGTGATCACAGACAGGGATAACTGTGGGGAACAACTTCAGTCACAGCACAGCGGTAGTTTTCAGGGGGAGAGCAAAACGTACATCAGCAATGGTCAGGTGAACTCGGTGCACACGAAAAGCACAGGGCTGGGCACACAGATTTTGCATTTGGTGTTGAACTGTCTCTCAGTACCGTGAAGAGGGAGCTCTGAAGGCTCTCAGTGACAAGAAGCTGCTGTGTCAGCCTTGGCCTCCAGGTGGAACTGTGGACCTGCCTGGACCCACGGAGAGGCTAAAACAGGCACCGAGAGGGCTACCTGCCTTCCTCTCGCTTCGTAAATGCCTGCAGTCACTGCAACATCAGGTCTCGGAATCGCTTACACTGTTTTTACTTAACAGAAGAGACGGTGGGGTATGAACCTCAGCATGGGCTCCTGGGAGAAGTATGTTTCATGCATAGGTACTGCTGCCTTGCCAGTCTTTCAGATAGCTCCTGGCTAAAAGATAGGTGGGGAAAAACTTGACTTCCTAATTAGACTGCCTTAAGAAGCACTGTAATTACATTTTATTGTGCTGCATTTTACTGTGGTGACCTGGGGCAGGAAAGAGGGAAGGAGAACAAAAATGCAGGGAGGGAGGAGATGGACTTAGGTCCATCAGTCTTTCATACACTCTCCACAGCACACCAGCCAGTAGCCATATGGAATAAACATACTTAGTGTTTCCCTACCAAAGGGGTGCCCATGCTGAGCGTGAGGCTGTGGGAGCAGATGTGAAACAGAAAATGAGTCCATCCTCAGGGATATCAGTAGGTCTTCCTGGACAAGAAATAAGAGCAGAAAAAGGGCATGAGAAGTCCAGTTTGGGTTATAAGCTTTACAATGGTTTGATGACAGAAATGATAGCACAGTCTCCTGCTTTCTTGACGTTGTTAGTGAAGCACTTGCAAAGAGAAATCCTGATATTCCTAGCAAAGCCAAATATTATTAAAGGAAAAAATCTGGACCAAAAATGCTAGGTCCTTGACAAAACAAGAAATAGATATGGCCACTCTAGCCCATTCTGTTGTAAGTGCAAGAGGCTGCTTCTGCCATTGCTGTGAATAGGAAAATATCCTTTCTTTTAGCTTTCAGATCAATGAGTTTTTAGACTGCAAAAAGACAAAACGTTCTCTCCCATCAAACGCTGCAATCACATTAACCGGGCTAAGCCCTTATCTGCTGGATCTGTCAGCACCTAAAATGATTGAGATACCAGTGTGCTGCAGTTCTTCAGAGGCATGCCAGCGCTGGATCACCTGCAGGAAGTATAGATGTTATTTTTCATCCTGGCTCCTCTTCTTGGTAAATGGACAGCAAATAAAATCTTCATGTGAAAATAGGGAGTGATACTGGGTCTAGTGCTACAAGAGGATTCCATTGAGAGGACTTCTCCTGGGATGAGACCCTCACTGTCTGTTAGACACTCTTTCCATCGAGGCTGCTGAATGGCATGTCTTGTTAATAAACGTAAACTTCTTACCAGTTATAACCCATATGGATAATCTGACAATATCCAGGACCAGGCTCATGTGCCCAAAACCGACACAGCAAATCACTAGAAGCACAAACTCCAAAAAGACTTGGCAATACAATGCAGCACTTGTGTTCAAAAGAGAAGGCTCAGTTAGCCAGTCAACAGCTTGCTATTTCCTGGGTGATTTGTGTATGCATGCAGTAACTTGTTGCTGCAGGTTACTTTCAATGTAATATCATCAATTATTCTGTTTCTCATAAAATAAAATGAGTACCTCTGTCACCAGTGCTGAAAATCACATGGGCATCAGTTTATTCTATTCCTGTTCAAAGCAATCCTTAAGAACACAATTTAAGGCCATGTTTGAACACTGTATTAGGGCAGAACACAAAACATACAAAATACATTGGAAAGCTTTTAAACATGCAGTTCAAAGGTTTTATTCTACATTTCTCATGCATTTCACTGACAACACTTCTGGTGCTATCAACATGCCCTACTAGTCTATTATCGTATCTTGTTCAAAAATAAATACTAGACCAAAATTTGGGGTAAAACATTTAATTTCATTGTGTGTGATGTTGGGTGGGAATACTTCTTCATTCTTTTTTCTGCTACAACAGTAAAAGCAATTTCCCTAGAAGAAAAAATGTGTGATGGCTGTTAACAGTAACAAGCTGCCTCTGTGTAACACCTCTCACTTAGGAATATGAATAAATTTAGTCTAAAACCTCATCACTAGTGACAAAAGTATTAATATTAAAACCCTACTGGAATGGTGAAATCCATGGACAAGGGTTTTTCCAAATGATTACGTGATTTTGGGTACCTACTTTGAGATTCAAATATACCTCGCTTACAAAAAGAACAGAAGGTGCTCTCTGAAAATCACACCACTTCAAGCTTCCAGCAAAACCAAAGGCATTTGCAGTCAACAACTGGTCCCTGAAACACGACGCTGGGAAATTTTGCCACTGCTGACGAGAGACACAAGATCAATGCCAGAGCAAGTACATGTGATTTAAAATCCCTTCAGTATCTGGCATTGAGCAGGTAACCTCACACAGGATAGTAGTAAAAGACTGTTTACATTGAGAGGCATGCACTGGAGACAACTCAAAGCTCAGTTGTCATTTGAAGATGGAAGGCAAAGAGATTCAGAAAGGTCTTTAGTGCTGTGGCCATAACTGGAAGGAAAACCTCTGTATTTTTCCTTTGCAGTTCAGAAATTATTTAGATTGAGTTTTATTTCTGTTCAGAAGATTTGGGTAAGATTGGGGAAGGAATCAGACATTCAGTAAGGTCACAGAAGGTCTCATAAGCTGAAACTTCCAATTTTTTGCAGTCTGTAGCTGAAGGAAGAAAGGCTGTTGAGCCTTACTAAGTTTTGCTCCTTCAGTATTTCCAGCTGAATTCTTTAATGACCTCGTTGAACTTCTCTAGCACTGACAAACAGGTGAAAACCTAGTATTTCCAGTATTAGGGATCTCACTGCAACAGAGATTGCTTGCTGTCAGGGCCCCGAGTGCACCAATTGGCCTTAATAGCCCAAACAAGCCTCCCCAAACACACCCTCGCCCATGGGCCCATAAGCCCATTTAAGCTCTGGCTTTGGCATTTTTACTCTTTTTGAACTATGTTGGAGGAGTGCTTGTCTATGGTTCTGCCTCAGCCTTGGGTTTATCTGGCCATGGACTGCATTGATCCAGACCCCTGACCTGTCACTTGACTTTCTGGCTTGACCTTGGACTTGCCTTATTGCCATGAACTTGCTGGTGATGGGGACTCTTGGTTGAAACTGGCTGTGATCTCTGGGCCTGCCTGGCTCACCTTGCTCGGGTACTGTGAGAGGGAGCCTGGACAGTGAGATCCCTGCCCTGCCTGCTGCATTATGGTGCTTGGCTCCCAGTCCCTTCAGGAGCAGCTGGTCCTTGCTGGGCCCTGATACCCACCTGCTGTTAATTTGCCCACTTGCTATAAACTTGAGCACTGACTCCTGATAGTATTTCCTGGTTACTATCTCACTGAAGATATAAAAAATTCCATTGATATTAATTGGAAATAGATTTAGAAATATTTAAATGTTGGGATTCAGGTAATAGCAAGGGATATGTTTTGCTCTGCAATCTGTGTTTAAATAAATATGCTTTCAAATGGATTCTGTGAATTTTTTTCTGGTGTAAGTGACAATATTCTCAATTGGTACCCTCCTATAACATCCCCTTTTTACTGGTGTCTACTCATATAATGCTTCATCTCAGGCTTTTTGAAGTAAAATATTCCCATTGACTCTAATGGTCATTAAATGATCAGATGTTTATTAGGTTCACCTGTTTCACACTGAAACGGAACCATTAAACCTCTGAATTCAAAAGACTGGTGAACTATGCGCATGTGAAAAGAATCTGATGTTGTAGAAATGGCAGAGGTGGTGGGACTTATGTCTTTCATGCCGACATGTTTGAAGCTTGCACTGTATCACCTATCAGAAAAAAAAAAACCCTTGGTAGAGTTTTTCACTTAAGTGATCTTGTTAAGGCATGTGAGATAGGGGAAAAAAATATCAGATTACACAAGTGGAAAGTGTGATAGGGAAATCACCTCAGTGACTTCAGTGGGGTGAATAAGACCCTTGTAATCCCCAACAATGTATTAGGTCAAGTGATGCAAAAGAGAAATAAATCATGTAAATCCTACATTAGAAGTATGACCTGCATCTGATTCTGGCAGGAAGTTCAGCTTTCAGCTAGTGTCTGTAACTGGCATTACTATGAAAACAAAACAGGTTGCATTGAAAACCAGTGTGTCACCTGTAGCTGAACTTCCTGGCTCTAAGGTGTAGAGCAAAACCATAATCCAACTTAAATGCTTTTTTCTGTGTTAGTTTATTTGTTTGTGAAATGTAATGAGGGTGAAATATATTGCTTTAATCCTTTCCAGAGGATTATAAGAGAGATTTATTTCAAAAAGGAAGAAAGCAAGCCTGTGTTTTTCTGAATTACAGATTCTGTTTCCATTTTAAAAGGTTAAAGTGCCTAAAGTGTTAAAGATAAGCTCATACTCATAATTTGCATCTTTTCATGCAAAATACACAGAACGAAGGTGATGTTTCTTTCAAAGGTCTTCTAGATCCACTCTTTATACTTGGTAATTCACAAATCCTACTTTTGCAAAAAGAAAACCCAGTTTCACTTACATTGCCTGAGGTCTGTACTTGTACCTAAGAACTGTGTCAATACTTTATTTAACCACATAACCCACAGCAATCCTCTACTCCAGTTTTTTAAAGTGTAAAAAAATAAAATAAAAATATTAATCACTCAGTTCTTGAGGCATATTAATCACTCAGTTCTCAAGGCCTTTATACTAACTTTCCTCCATGCTGTATACTGTAGAGTGTTTCTTTTTCTGAACCTCAAGAAAAGACTCACAGTAACTCAAAAACATCTCCTGGGAGACAGGCAGCTTCAATCGATGCAGCTATGTAATTTTATAGAGAAGTCAGGCACAAAGAAATAAATCTTCAGAGGTAATTAATTTGTTCTGGAATGACGTTTGGAGATGACAGCCTCATCTTTGATGAGATCTTTGCAGATCCTGGCCTCATGGACTATCCCAGAGTCACAAAACTCTGCACCAAAGCCAAGAGCTGGACTGAAATCTCTGGGGTTCCAGGTTAATACTTTAGGCATGTAATTGTCTCTTCTCCGAGTTTATCAATCTTCCACATCATGTATATGCAATAAATCTAATTCACTTGCCAATTTTGTCCTGGGTCATCCTTATATTTTTCTTGCACAAGGGTCTTGCCTTAAGCTGAAAATTCCTAATGGGTCCATGCTTTCACATGGACACTTCTAAAGTCAGATACTGAAATTGTCTTGATTATTGCTCTCACAGATACCCATCAACTTCATCAGCAGTTACAAACGTGAAAATCAGGCCACTGATTTAAGTATCCACATGCAGATTCAAGGGTACAACTTTAAATATCAAAGGCCATGCTGTTAACTTGCCTGCAGAATGTTAACATCACATCCCATGCCAGGAAACACTAGCTAGAAAATATGCACATCTATGTTTTCTTCTCACAAAGTGATTTCATATCCACAGGGTGACCCTTAGACAAAATTTCTGTATTCAAAGACCCACACAGAAATGGAAGCTTCAGCTCCAGATTCTGATCTCAGCTTTGTGATTCAGGCCTCTTCTTCGCTGCTTGGGACAAAAGCAAGTAGCTTCTAGTTGTGCAAGAGCACTGAAGGGTGTGGAAAGGCTATGTCCGATTTCAAAGAGCTGTGGCTCAACAACGGGGCAGTGTTCAGAGCACCTCAGGGCTGAGTCACCACTACTATTATTCATTTTTGCTGAGGCAGTGTGCAAAAGCTGGGCTTCAGATAAGTAGCCCATTATTCTAGACACTCTTCAAAAATAGGAAAATGGGATGCTTGCTGGTGGTAGAGTCTTACAACCCGCTGTAAGCACCAAAGTCTCTAAGATGCCATCTGGTAAGACTGCAAGTGCTGCTGGAAACCCTGTATATGCACTCTCTGCCATTCCTGACTTTTCTAAGTATACTTTGTCTGCTGAGTTTATGCTGAAAGAGAGGATCTAATGCATCCACTTACTGATCCTCTTACAGAGACACAGGATAATTCTGAACCCACAAATGAGCTACACCAGGAACTTAGGCTGAATGGTGGTGAAATGCCACCTGCTTGGAGCAGAAGCATTCTCACTTAGCAGAAATGTTAAAATGCTGACTGCAGCTCCTAGGCAGGAAGCTGCCCTGCTGTCCTGAAAGAGGGACCACTGCTGCTCTTTCAAAATGACAGTGTCCTTGCTTGCGTGCCATCAGTGCAGAAGTGACTTCTTACACAGGACTCCCAGGATGACACTGTACGACACAAGATTGCAACATGATGCAGTATGATTTTATTGTCTTGCTGGAACTCATTACCAAGTTCCTGTCTCCAAGTAAAAAAAATGATATGAAAATGGCCTTTGGTTGTCCCCACAATGAATGATTCATTTTGAAATGAGTGATGGCTGGTACATGGGCTTGAGGATGGGGCCCTGAAAACCAGCAAAGATGCAATGTACCAGCATTGCCTTTTGCAGATAAGCAGCACAGGGAGACATATTCACAGTCTGAAAGACACGAGGCACGTCTGTGAGCGACTCACCTTAGGCAACAACTGCTCTTCTGCCTCCAGCCTGCTTGTTTTCCATTTATACTCTAGCAGTCACATGCAACACAACACTCTAGTTGTAATGCTATAGTTGTGATAGTAGATGTAAACTAGAAATAATAACAGTATGGTCTGACTGCTTCCTGAGCAGCACTGAGTACCTGATACCCTCACTGGGTGCTGTTGAGGTGAAGGGATTCAGCACATTATTAGAGATCCAGCACTTCCTTAATTCACACCCATTGCTGCTAGCAGGAAGAGCCAACATGACTGAACTTGCTACGAAATGAAGTGACCTATATGTTAGTAAGGCTTAATAAAGACAGCTTTCGTTCTGTGATAGAAATGTCATTATGTCTCATAATTCCATTGTATCATGTAACTTAGTTTGATGGCACCTTAGCTCTTTAAGGCTTTAGAGCAACCATCGCTAATCCTTCAGATATTATCCGACAGCTAATACAGCATGTCTAATGCTTCATACAATGGATTACAATAAATAATTTTCTAGGCTATGTTATTACAACTAAGGATGTAGTCTGAGATGATATACAGCTTTGGGGAAGCCAGCATAAGAAGTTCCTATGCCTTCCTCAGCCCTAGCCTCTTGCTCCCACATGTGTGGTGCAACCTTTGCACCATCTCCTCAGTTATTTCACTACCACTATTAAGAGCCACAGTATAAAATGGGACCCCCTCAAAAAAATAAGAATCATC
The DNA here is from genome assembly GCA_013401275.1 of Pandion haliaetus. Classification (NCBI taxonomy): domain Eukaryota; kingdom Metazoa; phylum Chordata; class Aves; order Accipitriformes; family Pandionidae; genus Pandion; species Pandion haliaetus. The sequence goes on along the minus strand of VYZV01024895.1, from coordinate 2,254 downwards.
CTAAAAATAAAATGACCAGCACTGGAGTGAAAAAAACATGTCTGTAATAACAAGCACCTCAGAAATCTCAGCCCATTCCTATTCCCAGGTCTCAAAATAAATCCCAAAAGTCTTCCACTGAAACTCTTGATTTGAGTGCATGTTAATGAGAAATACTATTCCTTTCTGGATTAATCTGTCCAAAACATAGTAAAACAGCACAATAACTGTTGGTTATTGGGAAATTTCTTGGATTCAGAGAAGAAATAAGGAGAGGCTACTAAAGGAGGACTCTGAAGAACTCATCATAGTGCAACACAACTTGCATTAATGTTCTGCCTAAACAGTAAAATGTAATTTTAGTATCTTCAGAAGGGAAGCAATTCATTCATTGTCTGAACTTGTGCCACCTGGTCTAAACTTCTTTCTGTCAACAAATCATGTAAGTACTCAAAAAATGTGTATGAAAACCAAGGTTCTTTGCTCTTATGACTTCTGCTATAGACATATGCTTTTCATCTGGAATTTCTTTTGGTAAATGATTACCATAATGTTTGGCATTTCCTTTCAGACTGGGTTGTGAAAAGAGTAAGATGTGCAGTGCCTTATATGGAATTACAAGCATTTCTTTCAGAATGCACTACAGTGAGTTTAAGACATGACACACAATTTTTAATTAGTAACTTCGTAAACAAATATCACAAAACACCAATGAAAAAAGTACATCATGAAAAGTACTACTGTGATAGAAAGCTTTGGACAGGATCTTCTTGTCTATTATGGCAGGAGTGTTTACACCAGAGCAACAAAGAATACATCAGCTTTTTCATACTGAAAACATTCAGTAGACAGTGCTTCAAAGGCCAATGATAAATTGAGCTCTGTCTTGAAACTGGGCATAAAAGACTAAAAATTTCAGCAAGGCTGCACAAACATACTCCAGAATTAATTTTTTCCCTTCCTGTCCAATTCTATACCTCGAAACTCAAGCCTTATTACTTAAAGATTATAATAACAAAGGCTATGAATTCATGTGTAATATATAGCTATTCCCTTTCCCACACTTCCACAGTGTACTTCAAAAACTCATGTGAAAGGTGAACAGAGTGACATTCAAGTCAACAAGTGCACATCCTGCTCATTTTGCAACATTAGCTGGAAGGAAATTGTTTTCAAACTCTGGTTAAGTAACCATACCCTGATCAAAAATACTGTTACATCTCCCTCACTAAAGCACAAAACAAATCCTCATGAACTCATAATTGCAGTGTTTTACAACTAACCACCACTTGTACAGAATGATATAAAGCACTTGAGCACCTGTCACTGTTCCTGGTAGCCAGAAGTGAACAATTTTATTATCTGAAATACTTTCCAAAGTGACTTTCATTTCACAGAGAAAAGCATTTAAAAATTCCAGACACAGAGCTGAGAGGTGCAGTGTGGTTACAGGACCTTTGCAGTTCCACATGTGTCACTTAAAGCTTTCACCAAAGATGGCTCCAAGTTAACACAATGGTACGTAAGTACATACTTACTAAGGCTGGACAGTCAAATGCTTTGAATATAGCACTTGGTAATTACTCTTCAAGGTACTATTACCTGAAAATTGTTTATGTCCCAACTGTATTAGCTTGCTAGGCCTTCTATGCTCATAAAGACTTTTGTCACTCTTGAAACACTCATCATACTCCACCTGCGATCAGTACTAAATTTGCAGTCAAAACAAAAGTAACACTAAAGCTCATGTACAGTAGGAGGAGTGTTAGAGCAGCCAAGTTAATGTGCTATGAGATCTTGTAAGATTCAAGGTTGGACATAAGGTTCAAACTCTGAATGCCATACATTGCCAGAGTAACTGTCACCACCTAACTGCTTTGCCAGGATTCATGAATCACCCGTTCTTATAGGTCAGAGTCAGGTTCTGGCAAAAACTTGACTACGGTTTTTGTACTGGTGCTCCTTGCTGGTCTGAGAAATGTCACTCTTCTGTTACCATGCCAAAATGATTAGGTTATTAGCATAAATCATACTGGGGCCAGCTGTGGCTGAAGCACCCTCAATGGTAGATTTCAGGATCCTGAAAGGAGGAGGCAAGGCAAAAAAAAAAAAAGGATCACAGCTGTGGACTTCAGGAGAGCAGACTTATCATAGAATCATAGACATTAAGTACCTCAGCCTTTTCCTCATCTCTGGTGGCAACGTTCCCCTCTGTAGGACTTGGGGCTCTTCAGGGATCTGCTCAGAATCATAGAATCGTTTAGGTTGAAAAAGA
>VYZV01024880.1:23865-35510 GCA_013401275.1 Pandion haliaetus | reverse complement strand
TTTTTTTTTTTTTTAATTCATAGGTGCCTAAAGATCTCCAACATTTCAGCAACCTGCTGGAGACTGCCAGAGAAGTAAACAGCTGACACACAGTAACAACCTACACCTTGCCCTCTTGCCTGGATTCACCAGATAACGCCAGGAGTTTCATATGCCCTGGGAGCTCAAAGTGCAGCCCCGGCGACTGACTGTCTTGTGAAATAAGGATGATTAAGTCAGATCAGAGTCGTTGTTTGCCTTTATGACCCACGTCTAGTCTTTCATCCCATTTACAACACTTAATCCTTAATAGGAAATGCTCCATTTATTTTGACCACTGATGTATTCAGGACAGTCTCAAGGGTCAACACGGTTTCCGTCTTTCTTCTTCCCAAGCTACATTATTATTTCTGTCCCATGGGAAAATCAGGCTTTGGTTTATCACATCAGTTTCTTGCAATCTGGTGAAGGAGCTCCCTGAGAGGAAAGAGAGCAGGAGGGAGAGCCAGGGCACTTTCCAGCAAGGGCCTGAACTCTTTATGTAATATAGCTAACCTGGGGTTATAATCACTGGTATTCATGATCCTGTTCATATTATTTAAATGTTTAGCATATTTGAATGATTCACATTAGGAGACTAGAGAATACATTACATTTAAGGAAAAAATATTTATTCAAATCTGTTATTCTATTATTCACAGAAGACCAATAGATATTCACAGAAGACCAACAGATATGCGTTTTTACATCATTTTTACATCATCACATTTTTACTGAGGCTTGCTCATTTGTCAAGTTTTGAAGTCAAGGATTTCACATCTCAGAGAGATTCAGGTTCTTTAACTTCCCAAATAAAATATTTTGCCTTACAAACACATGACAGCTTTGCACTCCACATATTTTACACAATTAAAATAATGCAATATTAGCCATCCAATGGAAAACTGACAGATTAAAATATATAGGCTTGTAAAAGAAGACTGCATAGAGAGGTATATTTAGCAAAGTCATTTTCTACCAGCCTATGAGTATCAAATACCTAAATTCTTAGATCTTTATTCATTCACCTTTGGAAGGTTCAGTTGCCAATTCATTTTCTCAATCTCTGAACTTCATAAATTTTCATTATTTGCATTTTAATATGAGCATGACCTTCATTCTAGATTCATAATGGGTTAAGATAGGAAAATAACAAAAGAAAAAGGCATGCTTATGGGGGTAGAAGTAGAGTGAAACGAAAGGAAGGGAAAAAAGATGATCACAAACATGGAAAACTTAGAAACAAGAGGGAGAAAGCTCTTTGTTAAAAACTGGAAAAGAAGAGGGGAGAAAAAGCAAGAATAAATGGAGTAATAGTTAATAACAACAAGGTATGAAACAGGAACGAAAGAAATTTAAGGCCTTTTAAAAGAATGAAAAATAATATAAATATCAGAGGAAACCATAGGCAAGGGACAGCCTGAAGATGAGGCTGCAGATGTCAAAATGGAGAATATGGAGCGCAGAGGAAGGGCACCCTTAAAAGGTCATTCTTTTCATCCATTACATAAGTTTGACTTTGCCACATATTTCCAATACTCACAGCATTTTCTGTGGTATGTGCTGACCTTTTAGGTTTGTCTACTGTAGTATTTTCTTTTACTTCAATATTTTTCTTTAAACATTTTGAATCAATGATTTAATGTCCTGTTAGGTAGAGCTCTAGTAAAAATAAACCCACACGCAGAACAAAAAGAAAAACCAAGAAAAATAACCCTTCAGAACATTTCCAGCTTCGGCTCTGGATATAGGCATAAGACCTCCTCCTCAGAGCTAACCTCCGAGGCTTACTGGGGTAGCTTCAGTGTCGTGTTGAAAAGCTGCCTGGAATAAACACTTTTATATGCAGCATCTCTTAGGACACTAAAAGCTTAAGGGTAGATGTAGCAAAGGTGTAAGACTGGTGTGGCACCTTGAGTATTATGCTGGGAGCCAAAAGATGGGTTATAATACACAAGCCCTGACATAATGGCCTCAGCCAAGTGATTTAAGTTCTTTGGGTCTCTTCCTCCTCCTATGGTCTTACAAATACTATACAGACCACAATCGCTTTTGTCTCTCAACATTGCCTGCTCACGCTGCGTCACTTTAAGTACACACAGACAGCCAAATAGTGGTCTACTGCTGATCTCAAAGAAGAAGGGAGAATGAACATTTTCACACAGAGCAATACTGTTGGTAGCATTGGTATTTATGGTCTGGCAGTAGGATTGAGCAAGTCCGACAACAACTAAACTAATAAATGAGGCTGGAATTTGTGGTCTGGTTAAATAGAAGTGTTGTAGTTCCAACCCAAAGTATTTCCACTTGATGGGGGAAAACAGATTGAAAGACTATAGCAACTCCATGGATAAAATCAGTCAGGAATGTGACCGCAGATTATTTATACGAAAAAGCAAAGTGAAACAAACAAGTTAAAAATTTGATAAAAATGGAAGGCCCTATATATTACATCAAGATTTGAAATGGTAACCCATCATCATTTTCCAGAGTTCAAAGTCCACAGTTATTTCCTTGTACAGAAAAGCAGACTGATAATTCCCTTACGTCAGTTAAGGTCTTTTTTTCCCTTTACTCTTTCCACAAAGCCCTTCTTGTCACTGGGAAATTCCTTAGACAGCAGCAGGCCCTCTTGTTAAGAATGAACAAGACACAAAGCTCAACTTCTGCAAGCACTGCTCATTCAGCAGATATTAATTTGAACACTGAAATCAAAGTGTTGGCTGACAAACAGCTCAATATCACTGGAGAAACCTGAGACCCAAGGTATAAAGCAGTGAAAGGACTTTGACATTTGTACATACCTATGCATTGTTGCTGTACTGTTAAGCAGGAGTTTTAAAACTGATGCTCTGAGTCTCAACATCTCACTCATTAATCACAATTTAAATAACCAGTTAAAAAGGACCTCAGAAGACAAGGAAGACTTTCACTTCTCCTATCTCTTTTGGAGCTGAAGTTTGAAGATGCTTTTTTCTACTCAGTGAGGTTGGTTCCACAGGCCCCTACCGGCAGATTGAGGTAATTTTACTTAGAAAAGTTCTTTTAAGAAAAAAGCCGAGCAAAGCATGTGTATCTTATTTATCCACATAAGGAATACTCAAAACAAAGCACAAATCTCTAAAAGCAATAGCAAGTTCTGCTTCTTTCAATATGCTGGTTTCATGGTCTCAAAAAGTCAATCACATAAGTAAACTATGCACATAGGTAGCATATCCAAGAGTAGAAACTTAATTTATTTGTACTTTCTTAAAGAATAACAATGAAAGAGAATTCCTGAAGAACTTCAGAAGGAGAATCTCACTAATATTTCCAAAGGTTACAGATGACTTCTGACCAGGAAAAAAAATAAACTAGAAAGGGAGGATCTGAGGCTCCTGAATATAAAACAGTGTTTACAATTACCATATTTGCATATTAAATACGTTGCTGTTCATTGCTAGTTGTTATAAAAATATAACTACTTTGGGCACATTGACAATTGCTTACATGACTCTACAAGATCGTGGTATGTAATGGTAGCACTTTCAGTTCTTAGAAGTGCTGTGTAACTGCTATTTCCACTAGGTTAAAATTAAAAAAGGACTAATGCTTTTGCAAAGCAGGCTCTTACATACTTTGTTTTCAAACTTTGCAAATGCATTTTTGAAGATCAGCTCAGATCTGGTACTCATTGGCAAGTGAAATGCCAAACTTGGCATGAATTTTAGCTCAATTCATGTCGCAGGGTCATTTCTTCCCATTCTCCCTTTTGGCATGTAATGCCTTGGTTTTGACTTCTATATAGACACTGGTGTTTCAAAGGAGACATTGGTATCTCTTTTTAAGGCATTATTGCTATTTTTAATTGGAGCCATTTGCCCTTATGAAAAATCCACAGCACTGATGCCAGCTCTTCCGTTTCTGACCTCCACCACCTCCTTGTCAAACTGGAATAGAAAACAACCAGCTCTTCCATTTAAATCAGCTCCTGCTGTCAGTGACAACACCCAGAGTTACGCAAGTACCAAGAAAGCTGAAAAAATGCATGACTAGTCTGTATGGACTGCTGCTGCAGAAACTGTCTTCACTCAGTTCAATCTCTTTAATCCGAACAGGGTGAGAAAGATGAAAGCAATTCAGATAAAGCAGAAATCAAATCGAACTGCAACATCTGGACCCAAAGCTTTCTTCTTATGTCACTGCTGGAGGGAGAGACAGGGACTTTCAGGATGGAGCTGAGACCAGATTTAAACCCCACTGAATGGGAAGACCACCAAACTTCAAATATTTTACTTATCAGGTATTTTCTAGAGATAGGAGGAAACCCCATTCCTGGCCTTCCAGACAGAGTTGATATTCTGGCCTGGCTCAAGAAGGAACACTCTTTCAGGCAAGTCAGGTGCATTAGCACTCTTCCAATTAAGCAAAGCTTAGGGAAGGGATCTGACTGGGCATTTTTCTTTCCTTTCTTTTTTTCTTCTTCTAATTGAAATTTATTTCTGCTTTATGTACGGGTATCTTGTTCATGTACTGTGATGCTGTCCAGAGGCAAACTATTGCAGTCCCATGGGGACTTAACCAAGCCACAAGGCACTCGGTGATATCTAAGCTTTCAGGGAGTTCAAACCCTCTGCTGTCAGAGGGAAAGCTGAGAAGCAAGCACTTAAATATCTTCTGGCAGCCCCCAAGAATCCCCTTTCAAATGCCAAGTGTAGGAAAGGCACACACTTAGAATATACCTTTCTTCTTCCACTGAAAAAAGAGTAAGACATATCTTGCCCACTTACAGAACAGTGGGTTGGACTGCAGAATTAAATAAATATATGGCAGCACAAGGTCTGCTGCCCTAGCAAAAAAATGATGAAACATTCAGGGATCAGCATTTTTCGCCCCAGCTACTTACAATCCAAAGTAGGTATTTCAGGCTGGCAAGTTATACCTCTGAGGACAGAGTTATGAAATAATTTCTCCCCTGGCTTGACAATAAAATGTGTGGGAGAGAAACGACAGGCAGGATAAATGTGCCTGTCACACAACTAGAAAATAGTAGAATCGAGCCTTAAGCACCGTTAAATAAAAAACCCAACAAAAGCAGAAACCCCAAACCTCTAAACTTTTGACACAAACTAAATGAATTTATCTCCTTGAATAATCCCCCCAACCCACCTTCCATACCATCAGTACGTCATGTTGTTTAACACCTGTCCTGAAGATAACTTGACAATCTTTGGCTAAACACTAAGGTTTTAGGGTTTTCTTTTTTATTCATTATGCCCCTTAGTTTACCACAGGGCATTAGGGAAAAGACAAAAAGGATGGAGGAAGAATAATTTTTGACAATGTTATCAATGGCTGAGGACAATACCCTTTTTCCTCCTTCTTGGGACATCCAAAATTAAGAAGTGTCTTTTGTAGTTAATGACTGATGGTAAACTGAGAAATTATCCACAGAGAGTTATCTCAAAGGGTGAAAACAAATCTGAACAGAAACACTTTATCATAATTTAGAAAAAACAACCTGACAACAAACAAAGCCAATGACATGATGCTCCTCTTGTGTCTCTCATGGTCCACACTGGGCTAAGAGCTCATCCCTAAAAGCTCTGCATGTGCAGTTGCTAATGCATGGGAAATGTGATTAACTGACTGAGAAAGGCCTAGAATTACTCCTATTCTGACTAGATTACTGCATAATTAGATTGGTGGCACTCTTCCCTTACTGGGCTGTCAGATTAAATCCTGCTGGTTTTCTTCAGATAACTGTCATGTTCCACAGTAACAAACAGGGACTGACACCAAGTGCTTTTCATGTTCAAAGGATGTAAATGCCTCTTCTACCTCCACTGGACCAATAAGAAAAATGCCCAGTGCACTTACTATTTCATTGAAAGTGTCATTAAATTTGATTAAAACATACCTAGTTCATAAACCTGGTCAGAAACATTTAATTTGACTTGATAAATGGGAATCACAAGGCTTTGAATGCTCATCTGGCCAATTACTTAATGGAAGGGCAAAACTGAATTATGCTTTAAAGGGGGTAAAGAATGAACATTTCAAAGTTCTGCTCACAGAGAAACAAGTCTTTCATTCGCATGCTCTTTCTGGGGGTCTGTTTGGTCCCAGAAAGGAGCTGGCAGGTATGTTTGGATTGTCCACATTTGCTTAATGTGGGAATTGAAAACTTTTCATATTCCTGAATTCCATAACTGGTACTGCACCACATGTTGTTGAAACAGTAACCGGTAAATTTATGGTATTTGGTTCCTCTATTCTCTCCTTGAAGAGCTTGACAGAGCTTGACACGAACTCTGTTACTGACCAGAATGGAAAGTTGAATTATTAGTTACCAAAATACTCAGGTAATGTTACTATTGTCAAACCTCTACATTTGAATCTCATGAAGATCAGTAAGTTTGGTGTTTCTTCCTGAAGTAATCACTGGATGGGAAAAGTCTTCTGAAAGATAGCAACGGGCGCATACCAAACCCAAGTCAGTATCTTGATTCAGCTGAAAACAGTGGTGAGTCTCCCATCATCCTGAACAGCACAGAGGAACAGCCCTTGGTAGCCCTAACACTGGCGGCTTTGCTGCCCCACTGTAACCCCAGCAGCAAACCAGCTATGCCCACTGAGGCACCCACTAGCTATCACAGCACCACTGGTTTTTTTCCTGTGGATTTCAAGAAGGCTGCTATTTGGAACAAGGCACAAAAGTTTACATTTTAGATATTCCAGTATTTTTCCTTCTTACTTGAAATTATGCAATAATACCATATTTGGAGTCTTTCCATAGCTAGTTAATAAAGGTAAAGTTTTCTGTATGTCTGGTCTCACTGGAAAATTTATGCAACGTGATGAAAAATTTATCTTTGGAAGTTTGCACAAGAAAGACGAGATAGAAGCCAAAGAAAAGGTGTAACATCTCTGATAATGTATGTCAGAATATAAAAAATATTTGAAGCGATAAAGCTATATCTGCATTTTTTTTTCCTTCTAATGACTTTATAATTTTTAAATTTATTTTAAACTGTACAAGTACTTTACACTTGTATGAGATTATTTTCCCATGAAATGGGGAAGGGGAAGAGTTATAAGCAACAATGGCAACGAAGTAGAGAGTAGATAAGCAGCTAAAACATATAATTGTGCAGAGCAGAAGCTAATGTTAAGAAACAGATCACTGTTATATAGCTTGTATTTACAATACTAATGTATATTTATCATACCTGATATGAGTAATAGTTCCAAGGACTCGCAACAATAGTTAGAATAACAAACAATCAAATTAACAATATGGAGATATTTATCTACAGAACCTTTTTTCCCCCCACCCACAGGTTCTGTTTTTTATAAAACTAGATAAGAATTATTGTCTTTTTTCACTTATGACTGAAACAGAACCATCTTGGAGGGAAAATGAACTGGATGATTTACAGTGCCCAGCAACATCAAACAGCAAGTTTGGATAAGAAGTGAGTGCACTAAGGAAAACAGCAGAGGGATTATAACAGGTTTCTTGAATTAGAATTCAACAAAAATGTTCAAATTAACTCTTCCCAATCTCACAGATTGGGATGGATGGTAAACATTGTGAGATTCCTTTCTATCAAGGTGCAATAAAAGGGAATATATGCTCAGATATTCATATTAACTCTATTTGTGAATACATGCTAACTTATTATCTTTATGTTACGAGTCAACCAGAAATGAGATTAGCAACACAGCGCCTTGAAGAGACCTTGCCATTTATATATGTCTTTCGAGTGTTACAGAAAACTAAGTTCCCACAGAAAACTAAAGTTCCCAACAATTAGGGCCTATGTGCTCACAGCAGAGAACTGGTGTAAAACCTCAAACTTCCATTCACTTCAGTGGAGCCCAGCTGATTTGTATCCATCAAGAGCATGATTTATCACATACCTTCATCTGTTCTGATCCCAGAGCTATGACATTTCTTACAAAATTATGCGTAAGAAAATTGCTGACGAGCCAGAGTCTTGGGTTGATAATTTTAGGCTACTGGATATAAACGTGTTCTGATCACTACTCAGTGGGCTGGGATTAAAATCACTACAGAAAGGGGTTTGGAGTCATCCTTTAATAAACAATTCTTCATCTGAGGAAAGGAAGGAAAAATTCTTTGACTACTTGACAGAAGCAAAATGACATTTGTTTAAAGTTGCTTGGGGAACTGGAGTGGCAGAAAATGACCTGTGAGAGACGGATTAATATAAAGTTAATGCTGACATAAGTACAAATACATTATTAACCTGACTATGCTGTTTATCAGATGGATAGATACAGGCACATGCAGTCAAGCTCTCATAAAACCTTGACTAAAATTTGAAATACCCTGCTTTTGCTTAATTGCACTGTAACTCTTCCCCATTTGAAGCTGCTTTGATAATGCCATTTGAAGGAAACCTTTCCTGGCAGTGGCAGCAGGGAAACTCCATTTCCCTGCGCTTTCATCATTGGGCTCTTTCAGGAGCATGTGTGTTTGTGCTCACTGCGATGGAGGTCTTCTCTGATGTGGACACCTGTCCAACATGAGCTGAACGGAAACCACCAACACCTTTCATAGTGCCTAACAACTATCAGATGTTAATATGTTTTGGCTAATAATGAGTGGGATTATGATTAAAGCCAGTATCGTAGGAGGGTTTTAATCCTGTTCTTACGTGTGCTGGGGAGTGAGCACTCTTCAATTTAAAAGGCTATCATGCAGTCCCTTCATAAGAACTAAATGCACTAAACCAATAATATGAATACAATTCACCACTTCACGTACTTTGGGTGGCCTTATTCTAACAAAAGGTTATTCATGCTGTTACATTATGAGGATCCCTAAAACCTCATTAGCAGCAATGAAGCAGATCCAGTGGCAGTAATAAACTCTAGTTTAAATTAGAAACAGCTACATTTTGCACATTCACATGCATACACACGATCTGTTTGCTGATAACCCAAAATGACCAACTTCTTAGAGTTTACATAACTTAAAGAGGAAAAATAATAATAAACAACCTCTGCATCTAGAGCAATAAATCCTTTATTCACTCTACAGCTGAGCCATTCCTCTGATCATTAAGGAAAAACTAATTAAAACAGGGCTTCATACACCTTTGCAGAAAATTGCATCCCAGGGTGAGATGTGGTAGAGCCAAAGTAGGCTTGCATTTATTTGCAGTGTGTGGTCCCCGCTGTGAAAAAACACACAACTTACAAGAGTCACTCAACATTTTAAATATTTCCAGCTTGAATGTTCACTGCAAAACATCATTGCTAAGTTTGTATTCAAAAGGCACAGCGTAGTAAAAGTTCTCTTTAAACACAAAAGGAATGCTTTTTGGTTTACAGCTAAAGACCCCTCTCCCTTTATTCCACTGAGAAAAATGCTACATACTGCAAACCCAAATCAAGTCAAGTTTGCTTTCCTCTATGAAAATTTCTATTTCAACATCACAACTGCTATTAACTTCAAAGGAAGCTGACAGTTCTTCAGTTATTAAGTTAAAAGACATCCAACTTTCAGCTGGAGTCATTGCAAATTAATTCTGCCTTACAAGGCCACATTAGGTCATTTCCTGAGCTGATGGTAATAAATAGCCCTTTCCGTAATGTAAGAACAAATGAGCGTAGTGAGGCTGCCCTGATGTGAAAACAGGAGGACCAGGTTAGGCTGGGCTCAGGGAAATGGCACAGGGCAGCCTGACCCAGCCGCACTCAGACCCGCCTCCACTGCAACTCCACCTGCAACTGGAATCTGCATCTTGATGTACAAAGAACTTAAACGTATGTCCAAGCTGGAGTGCCGCAGTAGGTATGATTTGACAGTACCTCTTTTGCAGCCTCCTTTCTCGTTTTACATTTTGTTCTGTGGATTGCAACTGTGCACTTGCTAGCTATGGGACAGAGCTGGCAGATTGGAATCAAAATGGGCTGAGATCAGCAGGTTTTGTCTTACAGGCTTGATCGCTAGCATGTCCTCAGCTTTGAGGGGCATTTATTTATTAATGGATGTATAGAAAGAAATAAAGTTGGCAGGAGCATGCTGTGCAAACAAGCATCAAACTACTGGCATTTTCACTTCTTGCTGAGTAATTTGCCACAGTCATGAGAAAACATTCATTAACAAAGCCTAAAAATCCAGGATTTTCTCTTCCTACTAAACTATTCTAAGTAGCTTCATTTCTTAGAATGCATCTCCAGGCAAAACATTTCCTCAAGCAGTGGGAGAAATCCTGCCTAAACCTTGCACGGCCTCAAGCTTGTGCAACCCTCTCTCTCTCTGCAAACAGAAACAGCAGTGAAGATGCCACAACATCCAGGTATGAGGCCAACCTCTAATGCATGATGAGTATTATCCCACATCTGTCATCACCTGCTGTCTCCCACCTGAATGTCTTCAACCATGTGGGGCAAGGGTTGCCCTTTTCTTTTGATTTGTACAGGACCTAGTGGAATCATGGGCCTGATCCATTACTACTCTAATACAAAAAATAGTCTCCATGGTGTCCATGTTAAGGTCAGGATCAAATGACACAAGATGGTGCAGAGCCAGTTTTTCTGAAAACAGAAGCAAAATGTACGGGAGTTTTGCCGTTACCTTCAGTGAAGCTACCACTTAACCCAGAAGGTCCACAGCTCATATTGCAAGCTGAATGGCAAGAAGTCTGCGCTGGGTCTCCAACACCTGCCTCTCATTATGGGAACACAGATTTCCCCTTTCTAGCATTTCTGGTTTTTATCTACTGAAACCTCCATATCTGTGCTTTAGACTGGTTAAGTGACTTTTAGTGAAGACGGCACAGATTAATTCTCATTATTACCATTATCATTATCACTGAGTTAGTACAGAAAAAGAAAAAAAACAAAAACTCAGCCTGACCACCGAATGAGCTTAGGTTTAATTATAAACAAAATGGGCTTGATTGTAGGTTTTTGCAGTCTCAGACAACCAAAGCTACCAATAAACAACAGGCATTGTTTACGATGGGAATAAACTACTTTTTGCTTTGTACAAGAGAAGGAAACCTGAGACCCAGGAGTGCAACAGCGTATCTCCATGGATTAAGTAGTGTGTCTTACAGCACACAGAACATCAGTAAGAAAACCTATACAGAGATGGCTATGCAGCCCACTGTATTGTCTCTTTGAGGGAGTGATGAGAAGGCAGGTCAGTAAGAATAGCTGGCAGATTATTCTGCCTCTGCCCAAACCAAAAAAGAGCACTAAAGCATAGGGCACAATCTGACAGCAGGAGGTCCCACAGGGACCCCGGGCTTCTCCAGCAGGATGGGGGAGCTCTGGGTTCAAGGCCCTACATCCCTGATACCTAGCAGGCTACAGCTTTAGTCTCTTGCACTGCCCCAACAATTATTTAATTATTCATACAAGGTGGGAGAAGTCTGGGTAAGAGAGAATGAGAGGCTTCTTTCAAGACAGCCAATAATTTGATGGGGGGGCAACCACCTGGCATGTAAGAGACCCTCCTCAGAGCCCCTGCTTCAAATTAGACTGACACAGGACTGAAGGCAAGCCACCAAAACCTAAATGAGTTCTTTAAACTCTGAATTATTAACTGTTCTGAAGAAAAGAGATTCTTTCACTATTAAAATTCACTTTAGACTCTCTAGGGG
>VYZV01024880.1:2506-23817 GCA_013401275.1 Pandion haliaetus | reverse complement strand
GTAAGGTCGAAAAAACCCTCATCATTTTCACCACCACATTTATCTACCATTGTAACTGGCAAAGCAAAGTCAGGTTAGGTTGTCCAGTGAGATCCATGACGAAGGGTCCTACACAGAAGTGAGAGAGATGTAAAACAAGTTTTTAAAGTCCAGGAAGAAGAGGGTAGAAATACTGAAAACTGATAAACAGCCTACAGAAATTGAAGTTTCATTGATTCTGCATTCAGAAAATTGCACTTGGAAGGGCTTCAGCAGTGAATTGAAGTATTAGAATGCTTATGCTCTTGATAAATAGAATTTCTTCATGAATAAAATTCACCTAACATATTTCAACAAAGAATACAGCAACTAGTCAGGTGATACTGTAGATTAATATGTACGATCAGATAATTTGTTCACACAACACACTGCAAAATAAATCAAGCAGGCTGAGTATCTTGTTACACTGAAGTCCGAGATAATTGCTAATAGATCGGCATATGTTATTTATTGTAATACTCATACCTTTCATCTCAGAAAGTAGCCACTCACTGTCCTTTGCAAGCATTTAGTCACTTCCATTGCTTTGGGATCTTAATATTCTGGTTGCCATATAAAATGCGTTATGGCTACTACACAAATCCTTTGCAATCACAGTCAATTTTTCTGAAAATGGAAAGAAAACCAGCAATATAACTGAGCGAACCTTGAGGAGCTCGAAGTCCCAAGAGAGCTGTACAGTGCAGACAATTAGTTTCTGCTTTCCGGTAATGTTTTGCAGGCAAACACAAGGGAATCAAACAAACAAACAAACAAAAATCCCCTCATAAACAAGGAGAATGGATAAGAACGCTGAAAAGGGCAAATCACAAGGTATAGGAAGAAAAAAAAAAAAAAAAAAAAACAGAAAAAAATTTTGAGATCATCAAAGCTTGCCTGTGTTTTACCTCTGTAAGGTCTCCCCCTTTACTTCTACCTATTGATACATATCTTGCACTGATGTTTTGAAAACAACATGAAACAAAGCAGGTTTATTTGGAATAGCAGCTTTCATTATTTATTTACTTATAAAACACAAACTGCTATGCAATGCATTTGCTGCAATTGGAAAAAAATTACTTTTTATTGCAGTCTGAGTCATTTCCTATTTTCTTCCATTATCGAATAATAATTTAACACAGTAAACAAATATACACTCATTAAAGTTTCTTCGCAGACTAAAGCTTTGAGTCATTGTTCTGGCAAAATCTACTACTTTGAAAGCTCTTAGAAGTGCTTCGTGAGCAATCTTATACAGGTAATGAACATAGCACATGAAGATAAATAACACATCTTCTGTGTTTCAGCACACTGAAAATCCTACCACGGGCTGCAAAAGAGCTGTACATTCATTAGGCCATGCTCATTTTACAGTCCTCCTTTGGCAGCTCTCAAGCTGGCAATAAGTAACCTCATCACCGGCCAAGCCCGGATCAATGCTACGTGGGTCTCATCGGAAAAAACCCCTGCTAATTAGCACACAGCTCTGAGAGGCAAAGTCTTGGGTCCACGGTGGGCACAGAGACGCTGGGGAATAACGCTGTGAACAGCACACGTAACACGGGCAGTGAAGACTGCAAAATCACGGTGAATGATTCAAAGATACCTCCTGACTGCCTTGATTAAGCTTAACACAAACCAGGGTTCAAACCAGCCATCTCGAGAAACATGGGAGAGCGTGACCAGCTTTGAGGGGCCTGTACCTCATCTCCAGTGCAAGCACAAGTTTGCACAAGCAAGTACTGAAAGTTTAAAGATCAAGAGGGAGAAGAGCAGTTAAAAAAATTTGGTAGGAAAGGGAGAGGAAGCAGGAAGCCATTTTCAGGTGCTGTTCAAGACTACCCGTAGCAGAGACCACAGAAAGTCTGAAGGAATGTGGCCTTCTAAAACTTACAGGAGAATGCATGTGCATGTACTTTTTGTTTAGATCTGTGCTTTCTTCAGCATTTTGGTACTTAGACAATACTAGTTGGGTTTAAGCAAGGTTTTTGCCGTTTATGATGACCACCATTTATTGGTCGGGGGCAGAGAGCTGCAGGTGCCGAGTCCAAACTAGACCTGCTGAGATGATCACCAACACGTGTTCCTGCTTGGGGTATTCAAGTCCAAATATGGAAAAATTGCACAACCCTGTCCCAAGACAGGCAGTAACCAGGAAGCTGAAGGCTGGAAAGGATACCAGGAGAATCAGGAAGCAACCGATGTCAACTTGTGGCAGAGACTATTAAAATCCTGCTTTTAAAATTAGAAAACTAATCCTCTTGCCCTGAATAGCCTGAATGCTTGTAGGAGAGCTGCCGAGGACCTCTCCAATTTGCAGCAAAAGCATTGGGGGCGGGGGGAGAAAAAGGAAAACAAATAAAACAGGCCAGCCAGTCAGGTACAATCCTGTTCTTCCATATGGTACCAGTGAAGGATTCTGAAGCCACAATAGGCTGCCTCAAAGCAGAGCTGCTGTCCTATGGGCAGCCCCACTGGAGGCACGCCTCCTTCCGTGCACTGGCATGGGAAAGGGAGGCGAGGCAGTCCCAGCTCCTGCTGGGCACTGCAGCCCTGGAGGAAGCAAGAGACAAGAAGCCATGGCAATGTATGCCCACTGTGGGCTCCACCAGCACCGCTGGAGGAGGACCAGCCCCCACCTGCGCTCCCACGATGCCTTTTGTCCTCTACCACCCAACATGTTCTGTACAAAGAAGAACCAAGAGTCTCCCTCTGAGCAATCTACTACAAATAAATAAGGTATTAATACTAAGGCAGATAGCGATCTTCTTACAACTCTGATTTATTTTAGGTTTCTTGCTGCAGGGTTAACACATCTAGTAGGCTGAAAATACACACACACACTGGCACTGTCATGAACAGTGAAACCGGTGGCTCTGAGAAGTTTGGAAGCTCTCAGTTGTTCTCCATTTAGCATCTGGGACTGGTTAATTCTCAAATCAGCCAGAAATTTAACAAAGGGCACCCCTTCTCCTCTCCCTCAACTCTTCACAAACATTTATTTTCCAAACCGTAATCAAAGTTTGTTCAGCAGGTATTTTAGCATCTGGGACTCAAAGAGGCTGGGGAGGAAGGAACAAGCTGAGAGAGATAAGGAGGCAGAGCAGAAACAACTGGAATTGAGAGGGAAGAGGAGGAGGAGGTTCAGATTGGTTTTGCACATTTCAAAATATTTTACATTCTAAGATAGGGCTGTGAAGCTCCAGATGACACGGAGGTCTATGGCAATATTCTCCACCGCGGTAATCTACAGCACTGATATAAAATACCAGGGGAAGAACACATGTAGCAGCCAACCATTATAAAAAAAGCAAATATCTCATTTATTTTTTTTTCCCCCCAATTTTTTTTTAAATCCTGAGAGCTCGGGAATTGCCAATCTTCTTCTGTCAGGAGTGGCTCCAGAGACTTCTGAGCTCTGTTTTGAAGGCCTCCTTGTTACTTTATCATCTTTTCCACTTCTTCAGCCTCCTGTCTCTCCATTTAATTATAGAGGTGTCAATGAGGTTGATTAGAGCACAATTTTGGGGAGCCAGGGGACTGCCATAGTAGTAAATCTAAGGAGAGACAGCCCAGATGAGAATCTCTTATAAATAGCTACAATTTTCAAAAGAATTTTAGTCTACTTAGAAAGGAGGCCAGAGGAAAAAGGCATCTTAACTCTGCTTACTTCTCTGCCACTTGGCCAGCTCTGGCACCACACAAGACACCTAACTACACTTCATGATCTAGCCTCTGAGTACCTGGACATACCCATCTTCACAAAACTCCCCAAATCCTTAAAATGTAAGGTACAAAACCATTACAGCAATCCTCTAGTAAATGTATATTAAATCCCCCCAATGTGTGATTCCAGGAGCCTGCAGCCCTGCTGAACGTGAGCACTTAACACCTTAGCTCAGGCTGTACCACACCATGCTTTGAACTCCATCGGTCCTCGGCCCAGACCCTGTTCAAAGGGACACAATGGCAGGCACTACCCATTTTTTTCTTCTCCATGCTTCTAGATAAATGTTATCCTAGACAGTACATGCCACAATATTCTAAGGACATATTGAGGAGGAATTTTGTTCCAAAGAGCCATCACGCATCAAGGGCTCACGTAACTAGAAAACAGAGTCTGCACTGTAATGAACAGATAACGATAAAGGGAAAAGACAATCCAGTATATCCTTTTAACCTTATAAAGCAGTCTACTTGCTCTATTAAGCTCTTTTTCCTATAATGGCTGTATGAAGTTATTTACAACATAAATTAAGGCAATTACTAGCCTTGATTCTCACTTACCCAGTGTGCAATTATTCCCATAGCCTAATCTACTCTCACTTGTTTCCTTCACATTTTCCGAGAGGTGCAAAGTAGCCTGAGTATAAACAGGCATGAAGCTCACTGAGGTTGCATCTACATTTGCATTTCAGTGTGAATCAGGAATGCGTCTTTGATGCAAATTTCCTAATTATTCCCACTTGCCACGTGCTGGTTCATTTCACAAAGTGGTTGTGGAGGACAGGACCTCGGGTCTTTTCAGATTAAATTTACCCAGAAGTTCAGTTCAGGACTACATTTGATGTACTACCATCACCACTGAGCATGAGGTCTTACAGGACCTGACGAGAACTAGTGTGAAATAAAACCCCGCTGAAATGCACCGTGTGGGTGTCAGCTCTGCAGCACTATTTCTCTCCCCAGATCTGCTCCCATTAGTCAATACTGCTTCATAGTGTAGACACAACCTGAATGCTGGACTTGAGCAAAGCCCTACAGTTCTCAGCTCAGCTCAGCAAACATTGCCCAGCTGAAAACAACAGACCCATTTTTCTCTCTGTTAATGAATTTAACAGGATTATGCTGATCTAAAGATGAAGCAAGTGAATGAGGAGTTCAGGATCAGAAATCATTTTGGTCCCCTTGCCTCATTCCAGCATTGTTCATAGCAGCAACGTTCAACAAGGTAACATACAACACCTTTCAGACCTCACTGAGTTTAAGTATAGAAAGGTTGACGGCTCACTACTGCCCCCAGGTCTGGGCAGAAATATTGAATGCTTTGGAGCATCAGTTTAAGAAAACACCACACTGATCCTGTTGCTAAAAATCCCTTCAGGATTTCTGTGGGAGTACAAGTGCTACTTCCAGAGAAAACTTGCTCAAGTATTTGTAGTCTTCTGGTGGTGTGAATTTGGGTTGGTTAGTAATTTCCTTTTATTAAAAAAAAAAAAACAACAAAACAACCAAACTTGAATGACCTAATCTGGTCTTATTAACGAGGACATAATAGTTTTTACAATGAACATGCCCTGAAAAGTACCAAAACCATGAAAAAAACCCACTATTGTAGATTCCACTTTGAAATAGAACTTATAGCAATGTAGTCCTAGTGACCATTAACCAAGATCTCCTTCCTTCATGGTTATGGCAATTGTGTGTGCTGCCTAGAGTAATGAAAAACATATTCATTGGCCATAAAGTAGATTTAGTATGTCCTGAACTGGTTTGTAGGACATTTAGTAGCACTTGAATTTTAAAAGTCAGCTTAAATTTGTAACATAAATAACACATCTGTACCTAACCTTTCACAAAGATAGTAAGCAAATACCTGTAAAGTTTGCCTACATATTTGTTGTCTACAGGACACAAAGCATCATCATAGCCTTCTGGAAAAAAAACTCTTTTTGACAGGGCTTTTTCTTGTCAAAGACTGTACAAGGACAACATAAAACACAGACCACAGAATAAAATTAAATATTTAGAAGAAACCTCAACCTATCAAGTCATCCTTCTGTTTGTATCGGAATTGGCTTGTTTAAAGATGGCAGGAGCATATCTTGTCTAATTTGCCAGTTCCACACCATAATTACATTAACATTGTGTATTTCCTGGCAGTTTTACTACAAAGGATTTGCACCTATTCAAACATTCTCTTTTGCTTTTGATCTATGTGGGTTCTCTCCACCAACTCCTCTACATCTCTATTTGCCTTCATGGAAAGGAATGAAGGATTTTCAAAAGTATATTCAAGAAAACATTTTCATTGCGGTAATTTACAGAAAAAAAAAATGCTAGTAAAGAANCCCCCCAGAAAGGCTGAGCAACAAAGCAGGTGCACTGGGAAAAACCACATCTGCTGGCTTTGCACAATGGAACGGAAGTCCACTTTGTTTTATTACCATTTCAAGCCACTTACAAACTCCAGTGTGGAAGGAAAAAAAAAAATCAAAAGAATGAACAAAATCCAGATTTTTCTTGTGTATTCTTTAGGAAATTCCCTTGTTAAAGCAGAGCAGTGGAGGTTTTGTCTTGTTTCTCTTCCCTCTCCTCCCTTTTCAAAGGACTGTTGTGTTCTTGAAAACATAATCTGGGAAGAAACATCTGGTATTCACTTTTTAATTACATTTCAATCATCTCAAAGGCTTTCCTGGAGGTAGACATACCTACAAGTGCTTACTGTCAAAACTACAGGAGTTATGGGGCTGCTGTATAAATGGATCAACTGTAATGGTGGATTTGGGACCAGTCTAAATAAATAAGATCATGCCATGGAAGACTTCCTCTTCAGAAGCAGGGACTGCATACAAGCAGACTGCGAGTTTTGGATGCTGACAGAAGCATGGCCTGGGGCAGGGCAGGGAAACCTCCGTGGGGAAGACAGGGACAGGGACAGAAGGAGCATCCAAACTGGGCGGCTGGAGTATCCCGGCAGCCTGCCTCTGGCTGCTGCCCAAACCTTTTCTCATAGGGCGTGAGAGTAGCCCCTTTCAAATGGCAAAAGCAGTACCTTCCTTGACCATTTGTGTTTATCTCCAAACGAAGGCAGAGGGGAGAACAGCAAAGCCAGGCAGCTGTGCAGGTGGGCTGCAGAAGCTTGCCTTGCGGCTGGTACTTGCTTCCTGAGCCTCCCCCATCCCAGGTGCTGACACTCTGGAGACCACGCAGGGGGAGCAGGAGAGCTGCCAAGTACGAGGTGTTATCCCAGACACTAAAATGGCTTGCTACAGCTCTGAAGCACGCAGTAATGTAGATACGAGAGGATAAGGAATTCACAATTTGTTCGGGCTGCGATCCAGCAAAAAGCACTTAAGCAGGTGTATTACCAGCAGAGTCACCAGCTCCATCACACACAGGAAGCTAATGTCCAGCTTCCCAACGGCAGGATCCACACCATGCTGAGGGAGCAGGGGGATCACTTTGAGAAAAGCCCTTTTTCTTCTTCCTTCTATCCATTTCCAAATTTCATGTCGACCTGGCTGCAGTATCCCCTAGTGTGCCATGGAAACAGCACTGAGTAACAACCAGAGAGAAGTGCTTCTCCCTTCCTCTTCCCTAATATTTATGCTACAGTAACTGAAGCAAAGAACAGCGTTGCTCTGTGCTATGCTCTGCACAGACAGAAAGTAAGAAAGTGTCCAAAAGCAAAAATATCAAACTGAAAAAAAGCTAGAGGTAGTAACAAAGATGGTGAGAAGAAATGAGTTGACCAGTGTTACACAGCAGACCAGCAACACAGCATGGCACAGCATCCACGCTATCCCAAATTTGAGCCCAGCAGGCAACGTTGCCTCCTGGGGGTTGGTACTATTCACTGTGTCATCCATGCCCCAGCAGCCCAGAGAGAAGGACCAAAATCTGAAGTAGCAGACATGGGTATTGTTTCTATAATCAGTACTATGTGTCATGCTTCAGAATATTTTTGCAGCAACATAGCCTATGTCAGATCCCTGAATCCTGGCAAGCATTTTACCATTTTAAATTATTCAGTAAAAAAAATGGTTAAATAGTCCTCTCTATTTCTAGAGCTCTGTGTATACATATATACATACTGGCATGTATTTAGATATTAAATCTAAATAATAGGTATTGACAAGACAAAGCAGTTTTCCCCTATTCTTTCCTTTACCCTTACATGAACCTAATGAGGTTCTGCAAGGAGGTTATGTCTTAAAGTACTATTGGTAACAGAGGTAAATAAGTGTTTCATCAGCACCCTTTTCAAAGACCTTTGCTCATAGTGTCTCTTGCTGGTAAGGTCAACCTGACATAAACCAGTTCTCAGCAGGCGTCTCCCAGCTTTCAAAGAAGAAACAGAAATTAAGCTCTGAAGATGATAAAGCACCTTGTGTCAAAACCAGTGCCTCGTGACTTTGGCCTCGCAGTTAAGCCTCAACGATCTGTTCTGAAGTGATATAATTCACAAATTACCTTTGTTCATTTCTGGTTTTAAACTTCATAGTGGTGAATAGAGAATATCCTCTAGATTAGCAGAAAATCATGACAGGGTAGACAAATACATATGGGTAACAAAATGACAGCAGGAATTATTTTAAAATTTTCATTATCCTTCCTTACTACAGATAACTCGCAAGATGGAAACAGTTGATGCAGTTCTAAGTAAACTACTTTTTCGTTTATCTTGCCTTAGGTATCTCCCACTTTGATTAGCAAACCAAAACAAATGCCAGTAATCTCAGTTGTTTGGTGTTCCCAGGTGGCAAGGAATGGGTATGGTTTCTCTTGTCCAGAATAGAAGTGTGCTGTCCTTGAACTTGACTCAGCCACATTCAGGGGATGGCGTTCTCCCAGCTTTAACATCTTGTATTGGCTGTCTTTAGTTTATATAGCCTTTCAGTTAGATACACAAGACCCTTCAGTCCTGAGCTAGCTCCACAGTCCATTTTAAAAGTTATTTTCTAAGAAGGAGCAGCTCTCATCAAATAACGCCCTTGCAATGTAATCCCGCCAATAGTCATATTCAGTTGCTTGACCTGTAGTGGCAAAATACTTCATGAACCTACTGCTGCTCATCCAGTAGACTCACATTTGGCAATGATGTATACTGCTGGCAGGCAGTGCTGTTGGCCTAGTCCAGCCATAAAAGAAGGCCAGTTGGGGTGTGTATGTGGTTTCTTCACTACACTGATTAATTTCAGCAGCTTAGATGATATGTGATATTTATGGATTAGAGGCAAAGATGGGAAACGTTTACTTACTTTTTAAAACCACCAAGCCTTAAATATGGGATGAGAAAATGTAGAAGGAATCCCAGCTCAGAGGGCAACTTGCTTTTGAAACCGCCACAGCCAGAGCAAGGCATGTGTTTGGACAAGATTTATTCTTACGTACTTGGGGACCGATCAAGAGTAGAGCCCTGTCACACTCCTTCCAAAAAGCTCACGAAAAAGCAGTCCAGAAGCCAAATTGCTTCATTTGCTCTCTTGTTCCCCCTTCAGAAATCCTGCTGCACAAAGCCAAATTGCTTCATTCGCTCTCTTGTTCCCCCTTCAGAAATCCTGCTGCACACAGGTGACATGCTTGATGGAAGGATGTCAGGGAAGTTAGTTTGGCCCCAAAGGTAGGATTGTACACGCATTATCTATCTTACTAACCACTTAAAGAGAGAGACCCAAACAAAATTCACAAAAAAAGCCTGCAGCTGAGGTCTCCTGAACATTTTTGGGAATAAACTCTCCAGGAATAAAGGGTCCTGTATATTTCAGAGTGAAGATCTATTAAGAAATATCAGGAAAGAATCCTGCAATTTCTAGGTATTTCAGAAGCGCAGAGTATTTGAAGCAGGGTATTATACCACAGGAAGTTTGGTGCATCAGTTCTGTAATGCCCTTTGGATTTCCATGAAGGAAAATCCTGTGAATAGAAACATACACACTCTCAAAGGTGCACAAAACATACAACTGAGAGTGAGATGCAAAGAAGATAGCAATGCTATAGTTAGGGCAGCACCAGCAACAGTGGCATATGCCTTTTTGTTCCTGTAACATAAAAACATACGTACAATACTTACATCCTGCTCCAGGGAGCCTAAGCCCTGCTAGCTTATCCTGGGATGAGAAAATCAGTGCAGAATTTCTAATCTCAATGTAGCCGAGACAGGCACAGTACTTGGGATGAACAGTAACGAGGGCTACTTATCTCCTAGCTGCATGACTTGTTGGAGGGGATGTTAGTAAGGTTACAGCACGAACGAGCGCAGTGCCTCAGAGCTACTAAGCCTCCTTGCCATGACACGATCCAGACACGAGCGGCTCGTTTCCATGCTGCAGTGCTGAGCCTCCAATCTCTCTTCCAGCAATCAACAGCGCTCCAAATGGAAACACAGTTATGGGAATTTATTTCATTTGCCTTCTGCACAAACATTTACATGTTTCCTTTGCACTCCTTTAATCTTAAGAAAGGAGCTACAGATTCTAAAGGTCATTGGCATCTCTCCCTCTTTCTGCACTAGCCCATCCAGCACAAGACAAGTTACCGATACCTTTATATTTCCTTCCAAAAGAGTCTCTGTTTTCTAAAAAGAAAGGAAAATGAAAGAGATGGGAATCTTCCCCTAATGCCTCCGTGGATATTTGTTTTCTCTGGATGACTATTTTCCTACATTTCAGCAACAGCCTGGCTGCATGACCCTCCCCCTCGGCACCTGGGAAGCACATTGTCAACTCTGGAAGTGTTTATTCTCTGTAGATTAAACAGCATTTGCTGGATGGTGATCACAGAAAGTTGTAAAAACAGATGGACAATGATCTGTCCAGACTTCCAGAGCTCACCATGAGAAGGGTACTTACATAAAAAGATTTTGCTGAAGGATCAAAGGATTTTCTTCCCCCACCCCCCCCGCCTCAGTTACATGAGGTCTGTTATATAAACATGGGAACACAAAACAACCATCTTAAATAATGCCAAAACTCTGACTTTTGAAACTAATATTCCAAGTTAGGTTATTAGAATTAATGGATTGGTTTAAACACACCCCCCCCCCCAACCCAAACTGATCCTATGCATGATCCTTTTCCCATTTCACCTGCATCTCAAAGTCTTTTTCTTTTTTTCCAGATATACTGTCAATCCTTGGTTTCAGTGGAAATAGCAAAACTATTTATTCTCACTAGAGCTCCAGATCAAACTGTTTTAAAAAGTTGACGTCAGTGTGCTCTCTCGTGCATTAACATAACCAAACAATGTGCTATTTAAAAAAGCATAGAGGCTTTCATCTAGGAATAAGAAACAGAGAGCATTTTTCTAGGTGGTGAGCTTGGCCCTGAGCTGTGCCTCTGAAATCTCAAGGTCACGCTAAATGACAAGATGAACATGAATTCCTAGCGTAGTGTTGCTCCAAGAGGCTAATGTGATGAAGGGGAGATACAGGATGGGTAAGTGTAACAACATCTCTGCCTTTGGCTTTAGTACTTCCAATACAGGAACTGTGAGGTCCAAGTTCTTGCTTCCAACAAAAAGGACTTGGAAAAACCAGAGCAATTGCAGGGGAAAAAGAAAGAAGAATGATGAAAGGATCAAAGCATTTGCTTCACAGTGTGAGATGCAAGATGATTGATCTATTTAACTCAAAGAGATGGTTTAGAGGTGACTTGGTCTCAGCCTATGAGTACCCATATGGGAAACAGAAACTTAATATAGGGCTTTCCAATCTAGGAAAAAACAAGCTAGAACCTGAAGTTTGTTCATGTTATAAAATTATTTGCTCACTCTCTGCCACCAATCCTGATTCTATAACCATCTGGTCCTTCTTCACATACTAACCAGCGAAATCCAAGCAAAGAATGAAACAGAATAAAATGGGAGAGAGAATTCAGGAACATACGTGAAGAGAACTAACACCAGCGATCTGAGCTGTATGCAAATAGAGTTTTCCAAGCATTGACTTCCCTTCTATCCCATGCTTCCTATGTTTCTATTATTATTTAGAATATTAACTCCGCTTTCAACAAACATTATCTTTATACTTGTCTTCATGCAATGAGGTTTCCATACTACACAGGAACTAAAGATGAATAGCACCTATACTTTGTATACCAGGAAGCTAGAGCTAATCCCTAGCCTGGACAGCAGCAGTTTTCAATCTTGGGAGGGAGGGTTGCCACTTCAGCAGCCCTTGAGAAGGTTATCAAGGGGACAAGATGACTAGCATTTCTGCTCCTACACAAAATGTGGCCTCCCATGCTTTCAGGAATTTTGGGGTATTGTTTTGTAGTACCCATGGCGCATGCATCTTTGCACAGGCATTCAACCAGAGAAGAGTTTGGGAAATTTTACTGAACAGGAATGTCATAGTGCTACTTGTCCAGAAGGCAGATGGTATGAGAAACACCTTTTGGTTTTTTGCTAAAGAGGAATTTTGTATAGTGTATTAAAAGGTCCGACACAGGAAATTTCCATATGCATCTTTCAGTATGAAGTCCATTGATTTCTGACAGTAATCTGTGTTGGGTTTTTATTATGATAGTTAAGCATTGGACTTTGATGGACAGTTTAAAAATAAAACGTAAGGCAACTCCCAGAAAAGTTTTCAATCTAGACAAGGCAGGTAAAAGGTTGAGAAAGGGAAAAATCTAATGGCAGGAACACCTTGTTGCCTGGCATGCAAAGTAACAGCGTGATTGTTTGGAGCTGCGTGCTTTCTTGGTCACATCCTCAGTATCATTATGCCCTAGCCAGAAACATATAAGGAAGTAGGCAATACGCCAGCCTTTATCATAGAAGAATGCTGAATCTTTCACTATTAAAAGCCACTAGTGCAGTATAGCTGCATGCTGTACATATTTAATACACAAGTGCCAGCGCTGTGCAAGCTCTTGTGGACAAGCATTTTGCCTTGTGTTAAGACACTTCGTAATAGTCCTGGCATACATACAAAGAAAAGTATTTGTCATACCAGTGTGTGAAAACCCTGAGCTGACAAGCTGTGTTATAATGCAGAACAGAAGAACACCCCACACTTGATTTACCTAGAGAGCTCTTCATGAGCAGCAGAGTCAGACTCAGAGCCCTTAGAAGAAGGTTAATTAAGAGCTTTCTGTTATGAAAAGTTAGGAACAAACTACAAAGGTACAACAAAGGAGGACAGAGGGACACAGAAGTCCAGGTCTCTGCCCGCATGATCCTTGTAGGGCACCAGGGTGTGGGGAGCCCCGCAGTCACGCCGTACCTGCTCTGAGCCCACGAACAAGCAGCCTGCCCCTGAATAAGCGGGGCAAGGAGGGTGGCAGTCTCCTCCTTCCCTGTCTGTGCTGTCACACTGGGAAAACTCAGACACTCCTTCTAAATGAATAAAATAACAGCTCTGCATCCAGACACAGGGAAGAAAAAGAGAGTCCTCTCTTGGAAGGTCCCTCAGCTTCCACCCCGTACCATGAGCTGCACCTTGGCGACACAGTTGCACCCCTAAGAAAATAATAATTAGATGAACATCCTCAAGGAGGAGAAGAGAGATCGACCACCTTATTCAGTGCTGACATTTATAGAAGATCCCCTCTGGATCAAGCCAGGGCTTTGCTCCTAGCAGTCCTCACCCTGCCAGCCCCTGGTGTGAATGCTCATGCTGTGGCGTGAGACCGGGGCCACTCACTTTCCGATTGACATGTGTGTGTACACATGCTCACAAGAAACAGCGCATGAGGGAAACATGGGCATTCGTATCATTACTGATGAGCAGAAGGAAAGCCATAACCAATTAACCTATGGAATCTGGGGAGGAGTTAAGCCTGTCTTCCACCTTTCTAATGAAGTAAATGAACAAAGTTAATTCTTTTTTTCCTCCCCATCCGTCTCTGCCCTTCCCTTCTCCCCTACTGAGTAATGTGTAAGGTATTGTACATTAATATGAGTATTGAATGGGGTCCTTGCCCCTGACAATCATCGCACTTCTTGCTCCCTGCCACAGGAAACACGAGATGTTTGGCTAACTCTCCTCTTCTTCTAATTTATGGAAAAGAACTAAAATGCTGACTAGCAATTATAAGCAAGATTAATGATTTGCCAAGAGACCCTTTGTACTTTCAACTACCTATACAAAAGCTCCTCTTTGTTTACAGAAAACAAATAGTGTTTTGAGAGAAAATACGATGCAGTTACCAGTTTGGAAATTTTCCCCAGAAAACTACAGGCTGAATATTTTAAGCCAGCACTATGGCAAGTCCTGCTTTGCACACTGTCTGTTTTTATCAAGTATACCCTACCAGGCAGAAACTCCTCTAGCTTACTCAAACCCTAACACTGCAATGTTTTAGAGGGCGAAACCTCCATCAGGAAGTAGCGAGCATGATGCTGATGCACCATGCAGCCAGTTAAACTGCCTTAATGCTGATCAACGTTTTACTCAAAATGCTGCTACTCCAGAAATAGTTATTGGATCAACTATTTTTAACATTAAGCAAAGATTATTTATTAAGTACCTTCTCTCTGTCACTGAATTTTTTTTTTTTTAATTTCGCAATTTTTGTAGGAAACAAGGAGAAGAGTGTCACTGCTTGCTATTGCAATGAGGCAAAATATATTTTCTTTTCTCCAAGTCCCTAGAAAGCACCACTATGCTTTCTAGGTGTCACTGTGTTAGTGGTGAGGCTTCCTGAATGTCCCTTCTCTGTGTTGAATTCTTCATCTTTGTGTAGTTTAAAATTTAAACAAATCCTTTACATACCACTGCATGAAAACAAGAGAGGTCTACAAAAATGCACCTAGTTGCCGTATCTTTCTTGCTGCTTGGGCTTTTACCTAATTTCAGAAAAACAACATGAGCAATACTCTGAAAAAGAAAGAAGAGTTATTAAAAACAGGAAGTGTGGTGCAGAAAACAGATTTATATTCAGTAGCATTACACATAATGTGCTTAATAATGTTTACTTCTGTCAAATACAGCTCTAGCCTCCTATATACACATACATAGAGACAGAGGACAGATATTTTCACTCTACACAGTGTCTTGCAAAGAACTGAAAGCTTTAAAATCCCACTAAAATTGGTGAGAATTACTGGCAATTAATCATATCCTGGAATTACTCCGTGACTTGGAAGAATAAGCACTAGGACAAAAGAAATGCACCCAGTGAATAACATAAAAATATGAGTGATTTGCTAATAAAACCAAATAGCTTAACAGGGGAACATGCTTCCTGCCAACATCTTTTTTTTCTGGTGAAATCTATGAGGGGAAATCATGTCAGGGAGTCACTGTAGGTATTCTCCTTGTGAACACTACTTACCATTTCCACAATAAATCTATGCATAATTTCAGTTTGCTACTGAAAGATTCAGATTACCAGCAAAATGGTATATATATATAACAAACACCTGCATTTGCTTTCCAATACACACAGTCATGCCATTTGAAGACAAACAAGTCTGAGTCTTATGCCTTTAAACATTCCTACTACCTACTCTGGAAAAATTTTCCAAGAATTGCGATTTGTGCCATTTTGCTTTATACTGGGTGCTGGATGCCTTAGGTGAATGTGATTTCCTCACCCTCTTTCTAAATGTATCTTTTCCTGTTACTCCAGGTAGTTAAACCAAATACAGTCTAATACATTTTCTCTCACTCAAGTTGTAGAGGAACCACAGTCGGTCTGAACACACAGGCAAGGCTGTGACTAGCTCTTGATTACACATAATGACCTAGAAGTCACCATCCAAAACTGCTACTCACGCTAACACAATTTATTGGAAACCTCATATCCAGTGCACTGACTAATCTCACTGCTTATGACTCCGTGCTCCAAGGACAGCCTCAGTCCCTTTTGTTAGCAAGGGGACCGTGTTTATGGGGCAATTTTGTAGGGTTTTCCCCAGGAACTCATCCTGTCCATGCTCAGAGAAGCTGCAGTTAGAAGAGAGTTGAGCTAGAGATAGAAAAGCTTGCTGAGCAGTTCATATACTTCATTTTAAACACACAGTTCATATACTTCATTTTAAACACACAGTTAAGCTCAACTTCTCCCGAACAAAAATATGATCAATTACAATACTATAATTGCAGCATATTTGAAAATATTTTGCTGAACTGGGGCTTGAGTTTCAATTTCTCGTAGAACCTGTTAAAAAGATGGAAGGTTTTTCTTGCTAAGCCCATTCAGACGTGTCTTGTAAAAGGCTCATAATTCAGTTGCTACCAACAATAAAGCATTTAACAGAAGATGATACTGAAGACAGCACATGTAAGATCGTGCAAATGGACAAAAAAAGACCAGAAATTAAAATGTAACCATAGCATTGCAAAAGCTGAGAAAATAGTGACAAAGTATATAAATAGAGAATGAGATTTAATATTCCATCACAGTGCTATTTCCAAAATGCAATCTTTTCTTCTTTTTTCCCCTTCTCTTCACCATTTGACCTGCATGTCAACTAGAGGAGTATGCAGGGATGGAGTGATTGCTGAAATGAGTATTTACATGTTATTAGCTGTTTTTTTCCAAAGATGAAATAATTAGCCTTAAAATCTGACATTTCAGAAGTGACAGGACAAATACTGCTGGAAAACTCTGCTTTGTATGAAATAAACAATTCTAATAAATGAAGGCAAGCCACCTATTTAAATAAATACTTTCTTTCATCATCAAATAAATTCCCTTGACTGAACGTCAACCTTCCTTAAAGAAATATAAACTTTCAAAACTACTTCCTACCTCAACAACAGTCATAGGTTACCTGGCTATGGATAGTAAACACACTGTGTTATATTTTAAGTATTTTTTTAAATGCTGGGCAGGCATAACACCAAGGCACGAAAGAAAGATATTAAGGCAGTATTGTTACAGCAGACAGTTTGCAAGTTGATTAGTGGAACAGAGCATATTTCCAACTATATTTATTTTTGTTTTCTGCAAAAGAGAGAGAGTATATACGGAAAAAAGAAATCATAACACACACCATGTATATCTACAATCAAAGGTTCATCTGCATTCCTGTTGCACAGGACAGTGGACCATTTACATCCTAGCATCTTCAGAAAGATTAATGTTTCTTCTATAATTGCTCTCTTTTCTACGCTACAAACCTAAGGCACTGCCACACACTGGAAAAGGGAATTTAAACAGGGAAGAGCAAATGCTACAGATACACAGGAATAATGGAATAAATTTCACCTCTTGGAAAGCAAGGAGCATTTCTTTTCTGGATGAAAAAAGGCCAAATTTTCAAAGAGGAATCATCTTGGGCTCTACATCTGGGCTATCACCAGCTTCCACTCCATGTGAAACAATTTATAAACAAAGATCAGAACTTCTCTACAGAAAAAAAACCCTTAATGCAGAGTTCAATTACCTGTATGCATAACCATCTCCCATCATTTCTTTATGCTGGCAAACTTTTTGCTGATTACATACACAAGGAGGAATCTTACTGGGAGTGCTGTGAATTTACATGGCTTTTCACCTGTCACCTAAGGATGTGACTATTCTCTCTGCATGAAGCACTTGGTACCATTTATGCATATGCATTTGAAAAATTCTACTGCCTATAGTAAACCAAAAAGAAAATGTATGTATTTCTTTTTTTACATCAGTTCTTTTTTACAAAAGTTTCCTTTTCTTAAGTTTCTATTCCTCACTTTCAAACCTTTCTTAACCTTTTATTTTCACTTATGCCTTTTTTCTACTTTCCATTAAACGTGTTCAGGAAACGTCTAGATAAGATGGTGACAGATCCAGGAGAAATAAAAAATGCATAGCACCAAAGGCAAAAAAATACATGAAACAACATGAAAATTGCGGAGCAGGCAAACGCTCTCTTTTCAAAGTTCCCCACAACTAGCTCTAACATACTTTCCATAAGTAATACTATCTCACCACCAACTGCATAGATAAGGCCAAAGCCTTATCATGTAATTAGACAAAATCTTATAAGGCCACAATGTGTACTAAATGTCCGATCTGACACCCAATAAATATGTGGGAGGCCTTCCATTTACTTCAAAGGTTGCTGGACTAAACCCTGAGTGTGTGGGCTCACTAATGAGCAACCTGACTCGTGCCCATGAGCCAGGCAGAGGATAGCTACAAGAAAATGCAATCTCTACAGCTCATAATTGTTTAGATGCTGGAAAATGGAAAACCACAGAAATAATGAACTGTTTGAGGCACGGCCCACGACACATTTG
The DNA here is from genome assembly GCA_013401275.1 of Pandion haliaetus. Lineage (NCBI taxonomy): Eukaryota > Metazoa > Chordata > Aves > Accipitriformes > Pandionidae > Pandion > Pandion haliaetus. Next base: position 5,900 of record VYZV01024880.1, on the reverse strand, counting down.
CTTTTCATGTATTTCACTAATCAAAATTTGTGACACATGATCAGAAGAATAAAAGATTTACAACTAGAAAAAAAATGTGCTTAAATTTGCTATCTAGAGTGGATTGACAGCTCATTCACAACCTTAGCAGGAAAAGACAGCCATTTACACCAGCCCGGAGACTGCAGAGGGAGGCACGCTTAGGGGCATGATTACACTGCAGTGCAGGAGAAACCCAGCCACGGTCCCGGAGAGTTCTCCACAAGGTAATTTAACCTGCTAAGTAAATTATATATAGACCTAAGAGGAATTATTTTCCCAAAAGTAACTTTAACCCTCGCACATCCACTACTTAGTATCAATCTAAAGCTTCTTAAAAGCATCAGGTCTTGAGAAGATTAAGTTGCATTACAAACTTGCAATTGGTACTTTGATTTACTTTGTGCTAAAATACAGCCATCACACAACATTGGCTTTTTACTGCTTTATGGAGTATACAATTACATGAAATACACATCAAACTCATCTAAATAGCTGGCCATTTAACTGTCTGTTTGGAGCAGTTGCACTCTCTGTCATCCCGTGTGATCTAAAGCACAGAGTCAAGTCTGGCTGCTGTTTATAATTTAAGATAGGTAGCTCTGAACAACGGGGCCTTTCCCCCTCCTCCTTCCCAAGGAAGAGAAAGCTCTTAAAAGGTCAGGCACCAATGCGGTTTACTGAATAAAGCTCAAGTTTGAAGAATGTGCCTTCTAAAGTGATTTTACTACCTGGGATGTAATGAGTTTTACAGGCTCTCTTTGTTAAATTGCCCTGACAATTTCCATTTCCACTTGCTTCAATCATATTAACAGAAGCTAAAGTTCACAAGCAGTAAAATATTTCAGTGTACTGAGTTGGGTCTCTAAAAAATAGATCACACACTTGACAAACATATAGGACATAACGTTTGGCATTCCATTTCATGTTTAGCTTGGCACATCTCGTTTAGGGCAGGACAAGATGCCCTACCACAGTATCTCATTACTCATGGAAATAAAACATGCTTACACCAAGGACTTGACAAATCCCATTAGGTATGTCACGAGGACAAGACTGCCCCGGTGAATTGGTGAAGGAAGGAAAAGGGAAATATTGGAGATGTTAAGTACATTTCCCTTCAGTGGAACATCAGAAGACTCAAACATACAAAACCTGGGTAAATAGGTAAGAATGGAAATTCCTCACCAAAGTGAGAAAAGGGAACGAAAAAGTGAAGACAGAGGGGTTAATACTGCTTCTCATTAGAAAAGCACACACACAACTGTCTTACTACCTTGTTGTGTATTTGCCTTTTTAAAATCATACAGTCCTTAGGGAATGGGATGGACCTTCCTCTGGCTTTGGTAACTGTCTAGCACTCCTTGAAAGGTACTGCAATCTAAGTAACAATGACCAACAAATGATAGCTTCCTCTTTTCCAGTGCTAAAATAGTTCAGAAAGTTTTGTATTTTGCAGAATATAGGAAAGAAAACTTCAGTGAATGATTATGTGATGCAAAGGAAGACTTGAAAATGCTCTTGCACTAATTCAAAGCAAAAGCTTATAATATGCAGCATAAGAGGCTCACCCATGCCGTCGTAGTTTGATTTACAAATTTTGCTTCCCAAATGTTTTTCTACATTATTTTCCTAAAGTGCCAAAGCTCTGACTACCCTGTAAGATACATCAGCACTATACTGAAATTTAAATTGATTTACTGTGACTTCAATTTAAAGTGCAACTTGGTGCAACCAAGAGAAGAGCTGGGCCAAGAAATGTTTTTGCTAAGATGACCCAGACTAAGTGACACATGTAGCAAATAGAGCATCTTGACATATGTGAAACATCCAACAGCAATCTACAAACTCAGTGAACGAGAGAGTCTGACACAGATCTTTAGGAAGCTGGTTAATGGGTTACTGAGGTTCTTTGGAGGCAAAAAGATAGAAGGAAAATCAATGCTCTCAAAACAATTCTAAAACAAAAAAATTGGAACTATGCATTATCATCCAGTCGTTCTTATAAACATTAATAATGCTGAAGCAGGTTCAGATACAGTCAATACTTAACATAAAAAAAGAAGTAGTACTTAAATGCTGTACTCATCACTCATTGCTCCTCCTGAGGCCTAGAACACAGTAACTGGCTTGACAGCATAGTAACCAGCTCTGATGTAAAAGTTCTTTATTATATATACTTATCTGGCAGCACTGACTAAAGGTGGCAGACAGCATGTGAAGGGAAGATGAGTGCATAATGGGAATATGGTTCCCCAAATCCCAGGAGGAGTAAAAACCTGTAGCAATTGAGGTAAATCAAAGCTGTATGAAAAGAAACACTCAGCTCGTTTAGATGCAAATATATCCAGACACCACTATGCACCACCTCTAAAGAGTATTGCACATTCAGTATTAATTCCATTGTACTGACAAATGCCTGTCTTCTCTATAATAATGTTCTCTTTGATGTACATGCTGCAGAAGAGTTAAAGCATATTCACGCTCACTCAACAAAACTTCATCAGCACAGCAAGATGAACAAAGATCATACCCATAGCAGGCATCTGACCTTTTCATCTCTCTCTCCCTGAATGCACGTGTGTGAGGCAGGCAGGCGTGCACATACACACAAGCAGAAACGACACATAATGTCTGAAATGAACTTCTGGCCAAGGCATGCCAATACTTTGTCCTACAGTACGTATTTTATTCACTGCAAGCACTGAATTTTAATTTGTACCATCTACAGAGCTATGCACAGAGTTGGTGCTCAAGTAATGAATGAGAATAGAAAATACAATTGTTAAATAAATGCAATAACTTTTAATCTAATTCACTTATTTACTAAATTACTTATTTACTAATTCACAGTATTCAGCCAGGACGTGGCCTACTCGTCACAGACCACTAAAATTAATCCTGTGCATATTGCAGGACTTTGGCCCAAGAACAGGTTATTGCACATCAACCACTTTTCAGAAACCATCCACATGCATATTTTTCTCTGAAAATACATGCAGCAATTTGAGGTAGTTTAACCTTCAGTAAAGGAAGGATAAATCACCAATTTATTACTTTGAAATAATCTGTTGATGTGTCAGAAGCTGTACAGTTTTTCACAGTTCGTCCCTGATCCGATCTGTCATTCACCATCTAGAAATAATATCTTTACACTTAAAGTGAGGGGTAGAAGTTAGTAATGCTCTTGATGCTACTGTTCCAGCCTGAAAAACACAGGATTTAGCAAACTGTAGTGGTCTGACAGGGCGCTGGACAGCCAGCTTTGGTTAACAAGGCTTCTTTTTTAAACTCTGCAGTCTATAAGAAGCTATCAGCCTCTACTTTGCAGCAAGCAGATTAATTGGGGGTTTCTACTTTGTTAAGACTGGTTTTG
>VYZV01024878.1:46639-68376 GCA_013401275.1 Pandion haliaetus | reverse complement strand
ATGTTTGCCATGGTTGCTAAAAAAAAAATCTAGCTATCAGGTAAAGCTGAAAAAAAAAAAAAATCTTAAAACATTTTCAAGCTTGACAGAAACTTTCACTTCTGGGGCAGCTTATTTAAAAAAGAAAGTAGAACAGATACATATGAGTGTTTGTATAGGAAACTCTTCTCTAGATGATAGCATCTCCCCCAGCAAACTCTTGAGGCGTTTCACTCTCTGTAGCTTCTATTTTCTTATTTTTAGGCTAGCTAATTAGAAGTTGCCCTAACTCTTATCTTGTATGTTAGTGTCTCTGTGTAGTTGGGACATACGTGACTACACCTTCCTCAGTACTTACTGAAAAAAATTGAACAGGATCTTGAATGTTTTGGATCAGCAGCCCAGACTGAGCATAATCCATTACCCTGACCTATCAAGGAAGAGGAGTAGAAAGGATTCAGAATTCATATACTGACAGTTAAAACCCTGTTGTCAAGGTGGAGGAAGGCAGAGGAAAAGGTGGGGACGTTTGCAACACATGACTGCAAGTCCCAGCTAGTCTAGAGAGTACAGCTAGAAAATTTTAGCTCAGTTGCATTTAAAAGACGATAAGGAGTTCAAGTAAGCAGATTTTAAAACGGGGGGAGAGTCTGTGTACAGCAGAGCAACCTGTTCTGAACAAGCAAAGCTTTTTGCTTCTAACTGAGCAGATGAGAGAAATTGAGGGAGCAAGGTTTTTCAACCTTACACATCTAAAGAGAAATGTCTAGAAGGTGGACAGGTACAAATGCAAGTACTATAAAGCAACAAAGCTTTTGCTTTGGAGTGCACGCCCACCTGAAGTGGAAATGTGTGTCAGAGCCCAGTGCAGTTCACAGAGCTGCAGTTACTGGAAGTGTCCATTCCTTGTCATGGTCTGTATGCATTACCGCAGAAACAGTTAGCCATGCTTCCGTAGATGCCTTCTTTCCAACTGTACTCCGTAATAAAAGTTGACAGTGCACTGAATTACTAAGAGTGGTTAAGAAAAGCTGTTGGTGCTATTTTACTTTATAGCTGTCTGCTTTAAAGCAAAGTGTATTCTGACTTAGTAGAAAATCTATAGTAATAGGAGGTTTCATTTTAGCTCAGTTACAGTTTGTATGAATTCAGCTGAGGCACTGGAATGTACTGATAGTGGCTAAAATGTGAAAGGCTTTTGATGGTGGGTTTTTGTTTGTTTTTTTTTTTTTAATCATTAAGCCTCTACTAAGATAACAGAGAATAAATATAGCAAAAAGAGCCTAAGTAGGATGGGGAAGAGAATTCCCTGCTTTTTAGATATCAAGATTCATGTATCAAAGTTAAAACAGAAGCATTCCTATGTGTTATAATTTGTATGTGAACACATTGGTGTTACAAACAAAGGCTTGGTGTGTGTATAGTTTTCACTTAACCAGGAAAGTAGTATTAATTTTTAAAGAAGTAGCTGTTGCTTAAAATGCTATTGTGCTTGAGTAATGAATTTTTAATGTTTCTGTGGTATGTGCATGGATTAAAATCCATTATTTATTGTACCTCCACTTGGTTGGTAAAGGTGATGATTTTATAGCACCGGTAGTCATGCAAACACAGTCATTCTGAACTGATGGCTGATAATAAATTTCTGTACTGTAAATGTCAGTGGGTTTTGTGTGTTGCTGCCATTACATCTTGTTTGGAAGGCTGAATATTACACAATTATGGGAGGCACCAGATGGCATCATTAACAGGAATGCTTTGAATGTTTACCACTTATGTGCATGTGTGAAATTAAAAGTAAGATGACCTATCTTTATTTTGAAAGCATGGTGTCAGTACTATACAGGTGTTAATGACATTTGCAGCAAAATAAAATAGTCATTTCTGCTTAAAAACAGGTCAGACTTGTTTTAAAGCTTTTTCAAAGCATTTTGTAGATTGATTTTGGAAATAGCATAATTGCAGCTTGTGAGGAGGGCATAGATTTTTTTCAACAGAAAGGTAATGTTCACTAATACAAAATGGAGGACCACAGCTGCTGTTGCTAAAATATGACTTTATGGTAAGCTGCAAATCAATCTCTCCTTGTATCCTCGTACTGTTATTTAGTTACTTTTGTGTACATTATTTTCAGTATAAAATGTGATTGTGTTTTTTATGTTTTATTATTTTGCTTTTAATTTTATACACCTCTTACATTTTTCAGTTAATTCAGTACATTTGGAAAGTGCTACCTCTGTTACCATGAGTCTGTACACAGAGTAGGTACAGTGGACAGAGATGCTTCTGTCTTCTCCATTTCCAGAGCATACAATCCTGTGTTGATATGGGTATAGGGGTAGTTGTGATGCGTTGTGGTGGTGGTGTCTTCTCTCAAGAGAAGTCCTCAGAAGGAAACTTTGCTGAGCCAGCCAGCAGTGAGAGATTTTTCCAGTTAAGTCTCATCAGGGGTGTTCAGGTTTTTTTGTAGTGCCTTTTGGAGCTGGACCAGAGACTTGCTTAAAATCAAAGCTTAAGGAAGTCCTTTTGTTCATTGTGGGAGAAAATAATTTAAGATCCTGAAATACTAGTGGTATTTTCAGTTACATATAATTTTGCTGTTTATAAGTAATTCTTAATTTTATTTTATTTTGTTTTATTCTACGTGAAGGCAGTATAATCAATGTGTGCTCTGATGGCACAAGAACTCTGTAAAATAAACCTGAGAAGTTAAGGAGATGTTGTTTAAGTTAATGATGGTCTTTGGCTGGCTGCTCAGGCCCTGGCCCTAGTGCAGGAAAATATTTTCCATATCCATTTACATTCAGAGCCAATTAGAATAAATGTTTTTCCATTAATTTGTAATGGCTTTGGTTCAGGCTATTAGATCCCAACTTCTCTTGTGAAATGGTCAGAAAAGAATGAGCTTTGGTTTTAAAATGATGTCATTTGGAGTCTACTTACTAGCCTAGTTGCAATGACTTAATAGCATGTTAATAATCGTGCCACTAAGAGCAGGATTTAAAGAATTCTCTGTCAGCCCTGACACTTGGGAAGCATTTGCATGATCTTTCGATCTTCCAGGCTCCAGCCTTCTCTGTGCAGGAGTGCAGAGCGCCATGGCTCTGATTTTGGCACAGACTGGTGACAAGGGACCAAGCTGCAGGCACTCACTTGCTGGACCTGGACTTGGGACATTCTCTCTCCACCTTCTGGAAGCACATGGTAAAGGATATGCTCAGACATTAAGGACTGCATGACTAACAATGAAAGTTAGGTTGGCTACTCAAATGCCATTGTTCAGATGTCATAGAAGTCTGTTCAAATAGCCTGTTTGAAGATGGAAGTTAACAAAATTAATTGTATAAATTATATGGTTAGTACAAACCATTAATTTTGGTAGTTTTCAACTTCTAAATTACTTGGCACATTTTTTCATGTTATTTAATTAGCTTTTTATGGCAATCTTAGTAGGCTGTTAAGAATTCTTCATCCTTTAGCATCTGTCTGCTTTAAAGGTATGGGTTACAATCCTTTTCCAGGATTTGCTGGAATCAAGAAGCTGTTTCAAGAGCATGATGAGGCAGGAGCTCCTGGGTGCCCAGTTTCCAGGGCAGTTGCCACCCGTTGAATTGCTGGTACAGTCACCAACAAATCTAAAGGACGTTTGGCTTTCCTGCAGTTTTGCCTGGAGAAGCTGATACACTAAATTGTAGAAACGCAGAAACTATGGCTATTCTTCCTTGCCAAGAAGGCAAGAAGACTGTTAACCTGTCACAGGTGAATGGCATTCTCTGGGAGAGCGAACATCATTGGGAGGAGCTGGCACTATTTATTCTGCTGATGTGTGGAGAAGCAGAGCTGTGTAGTGAGAGTAGACCACTCTTACCCCCACCAGGAAGTACACAGGCTCTGCAGGGAGAATGCAAGTGGAAATCTGCTTCCTTGAACTGCCCAGCCCCTGTGCTGCAGAGCCATATTGGTGGGTAATCGCCAACATCGTGGAGCACGGCACAAAAACGTACACGAGGATGCGGCTGGTCCTCATTGCAACTGCCAGAACCAGTGAGAGTGACGGAGAGGTACCCCAGTGGCGTGGTTTCTGTGACAGCTTTCCCAAAGCACCTTTGCCTCTCTAGAGCAGACCTGTCTCCGTGTAGACAGGCACAAAGGAGCACAGGCAGCGAGGGCTCAGTGCCACCCCTGTCCTCCTCGGCTGGGCCGGGTCTGCAACCGCCCACTGGCAGCAGCCTGGCATCATGTGCCTGCCAGCATCGTGCTCCCTGGGAGCGATTTGGTGCAGGACAGTGGCACCTGAGCAATCATTCTCAGTGGCACCTTGGTGGTGGTGGTGGGGAGCCAGGCGGTGCTGCCGAGGGCATGGCGTCCACCAAAGGAATGCAGCAGGCAGGGCTCTGTGGACAAGCACGTGGTCACCAGCTTGGAGGGATTCAGTTCAGCGTTCTGATGCAGAATGCATCAGTCATGGTTCTGCTGGGGGCGAAATGCTGTCAATTAAAAGTAGTGTCTGCTGGGCTGCTGTCAGCATGGGGAGCCTTTGTAGATGCTGGATTTGTGTGCAAGGTGGAGGCATCAGTCATTCTTGTAGTCAGATGACTGAGCGATTATTGGTAGCATTTGCAATGAGTCTTCGGGATCCGCTAGCGTCGCTGGTGAGCAGTGTGCGTATTGGTTTATCTGCCTCTACAGATTGGCTCAGTGTGCATTCCAGTTGCTATTTCCAGAGACTAATGCAAGCTGCCAGCTTTTTTCCTTGGTTGGTTGTTTCTGTGCAAACTGTGCACAGTCAAAGTGTTCTCCCAGGACTCCTTTAGCCAGTGACTGGCCATTGTACAGACTTTGAGCATACGGAGGTCAGTCCTTTGCAAGGACTTCTGAACAGCAGGACAGACAGACAGACAACCTTCTGGCATGGCATCAATAGACACTGTACGGTTGTTGCAAGCTCCAGTTTTGCTGTTGTGCATTTGGGCACAGCCAGATCATCTCTCAGAGTAAATCGGTCTAGTTTCTTGATGTTAAGTGTAATAGACCTATGATGGTTTATGTAAATTTGGCATACAGAATTGAAAGCTATCCAGCTCAACCTCTCCTGTATTTCCTTCCACTTTTACGTTGGGCGTCCAGCTAGATAATATCTGGCAGGTATTTTAGGCTGAAGTTCCTAGATGTTGCTACATTTTTTTTATTTCTTTTTGAGTCTTGGCCAAAAAAAAATATTTTCTGTTTACTATGTGCTTCCCCCCCTCCAAGAATACCTTGTGGGATAGAAATAAACAACAGACAAAGATGAACTGTGAAGCAATGACTGCTGTCAGAGGATTAGTGACTTTCTTAGCAGATGAGAATTGGTGTCCATAAAGCAGATTTCTTTATCTTAAAATCTGAGGAAAGTAACCCTGAGAGCCAGCCATGTGCTTTACCTCCTTGCCAGCTTGAGTGTCTTTGATCAAGTTCCTGTGCCTTCCTGTACATCACGTTTTTCCCCTGAAAGATGGGGGAGAACTGAAGTCTTTGAAAATGGCACCATTTAGAGTTTAGCTATTTGTCCTTTTAGGCTGAGCAGCAAACAGTCATAAGATCTTTATGCAAGTGTGAACTGTCCAGCCTTCTTTGGGCTGGGAATCCAGATGTTAATGCTAAAAGGAAAAAAGAGCAGTTTCTTACCACGGTAATAGTGATTCTGCAAGGAAATTAAATATATGTGTCCGTGCTCTGCTCGCCTTTGCTGCTTTTTGGAGTTTCACAGGAAATCCCTGGTTTCGTAGGGAGTCACAGGGATTGGCATAGGATTGCTCATGAATATATAGACTTTAGAAGCTGAAGATCAGCATTTACCCATTTAAGATTGGTATAATAATACCGGCTTCATTCATAAAGGCCTTTGTGGTTTATGGATGAAAAATACTATATAAAGGCTACTTATTATCTGTGCAAACCAGTTTTATAGAGCCACAGTTACTGAAGAAGGGTTCTTTGACAAAGACAACAAAATTATTTAAATTTGCAGTCTTCATCACAGTTGTATTTCTTTTTCTTTTTCCTTTTCCTTCTGTTTCTGGTGTTTGTGTAACTCGGTGAATGCTTGGAAACAGCTTTTGAAAACATGTTTACAGACATTCCTAATGAGACTTTTTGGAATGTAGCTAGTACTTAGAAAAAAATAATAACGTAGGATGAAAAAGCATGCATTTTCCAGTAGTTTTTGTTCATATCTCCTTGGTAAACATTGATTGTTCTTTTTTTTTCTTGTGGTTCAAATGGAGCTTGAAATTAAAATAGCTGTTTGTTCACCTTCTTGTTTGCCTGCCACCATCGCTGACCTCAGCACTAATCTAGGAACGGATTTGTTAATCGTTTTTACTCCTTCTGATGGCTTTTACAGTAACAGAGTTCAAATTATGTGGATCCTGGACAGCAATAACTATCACTCGGGTTTCTCAGTTACAAGTGCTAAATTGAAACAAACGCGTTGCAGGCAGGTGTAGAATCCCCCAGGATAGGGCTGGGAGGGTCCCTCCGAGTGGTTCCCTGTTACTTGTGTAGTAATGAGGGATCTGTGAAGCTGCTGAGTACATAACAAATGAGTCAGTCCCATGTTTCTCTTGTTGTACGCTGAGCAGCCTTTCTGAATTCAGGGGCACTATTTAGCAAACACTTCAGTGTGTTTAGCTGGATAAGGCCCAAGTCCTCAGCGTGTAGTAAAATGAAGTCTAAATTCTGCTGCGTTACGGAGTCTTTGCATGAAGAGTTCCAGCGATGAGTGTAACAGCTCTTTGACACGCTGCTGATGTTTTACTAGGATGTATTTACCAATACCCAATTCAGAACATAGCACTGCTTCTTTTCTGTCAAAGTTGAGATCCTCTGTCCAAGTTGTTTTTTCGTTTTGGGGTGTTCAGTTTCCATTTCTTCTGTTTAAATGAAAGTGACGTTTGCTATAAAAGCAGACCTATTGTGGAACAATTACAGTAAATATTTTTAGAAATCCTACAAATAGCCCAGGATCCAATGTTTAAAAATAGAACTAAAAGGAGCTACAAAATATACTCCATCCGCATGTGCACGACCGATGTATATTGTTGAGTAAATGGACAACGAGTACATTCCCAGGCAATCTGCAAGCTGAGTGGTTACCCAGATGGGAGATCCGGCACGCACAGTGAATGTATGATGCTTATGTGGTTTGAAAGTGCAAAGAAAAAAACGTGTTCAAACATGTTTGCTAAAACCAAATAATTATTTCATGTATCTTTTCCATTGGTTACTTAGGGTAGAAGGATGTGTGAATTTTTAATCCTACTCTGGCACGTATTGTGATTGTGGGATCATAAGTGAAAGATGTGATTTACATGCAGGATTTGTGTTTTCAGTGGAGTATTCTGAGAAATGCATAAGCATTTTTAATGGAGGTAAAGTTTGAAGGCCTCTAAGTGGATGGCACTGGCTGTCAGCAAGAAAAACTATCCCCTGTGGCTTAATGAAGAAAGGCCACCTTTGTCAGGAGGTGGAGTTGAAGGCGTAGATGGCCCTCTGCCCTCCCAGGTGGAAGCAACGTGACAGGTGGTGCAATGGCGGAGGCTGTCAGGTACCCGAGTGGAAAGGAGGGAAAATAATCTTTTGGATCATCAGAGAAAATACTTTTTTCCTGAGCTATCTATGGCTTTTCTAACAATGGCAATTATTTCTTTTTGCCTTACACTAGTTAAAGATTGCTGTTATTTAATAAATTGGATACAGAATAAACAAGTTAGTTTGCTATTGACCTATCAATTATGATGTCTTATTACTCCTCTGGGGAACATATGTAGTCATTTGTCCTGACATTTTGTTAAAATAAGGTGGTATTATGGGACCAATCCACCTAATTCCTTACTCCCTGGGGCCATTTAGTGTACTTAGCTGCTAGAAAGGTGATTTCTGAAGCATGACAGCTGTTGGTGTTTGCGCCATTGTGTGGTGAACAAAAACGGTTATATTCTACTCATATGCTGCCTTTGTATCATTGATACAGAAGCCATTTCATAAATTAGATACAACTCTTCCCAAGGAAATTGTATTACTGCTTTGTATTTCATTGTTGGAGTACATTTGAAGAGAGAAAAAAGAAAAAACAACACAGCACTGCGGTCGAAGGAGATGTTTGAACTTGGCATTGCTGTAAGGTCTCTTGGTTTATCGTATTAGCTGCTGACGTTCCTATCTAGTTATTTTGGTTGATTAGGTACATTACAAGTAGTTTCTCTTCGTGTTCTTCTTAACATTTTATTAATTTTGTTAAAAGCCACATTTCAGCAAAAGCATCACTGATAATTTTTCCTTCAGAAGGCATTGCTTTTCTAGAAAGCTACAGCTCTCTGTGCAGCAAAAAAAGCCTGTCAGTTCTTGTCTGCAGAGTTCACAAACCCAAGGAATTTGAATACCAAGATTAGGGCCTTAAGCACAGTATCCTCAACGCCTGTTTGTGGTGTCAGCACTTGCAGAATGATGTCAGACATTGTAGTTGGGGCGTACCCATTCCGTATGTTATAAGAAACATAGCCCAGGTTTTATTTTAAGCAGTAGGGGATGCCTTTAGTAATTGGCATCAGTTGTTACAATTTCTTAACATCTCTTCCAGTGATGTACCTTTTCAATGAAATATAAAATTTTTTTTCAGTTTCTGAAATGTGGAAATATTATAGATATATTTTCATTTATGATCAAAACCCTTTTTCACTGGCAAATCCTGCTGTAAGAAGTGTTTAACCATGTTAAAAAGCACTGGCTTTGGATCAGATCGTTAGGCTTGTTCATAGAGGCTTGTAGATGTCTTTTATATGTAACAACCATTTGGGCAGCATTACAGTCGTTCTGTGGCTTAGCCCTGGCTAGTCAAGTCGTTCCTTGGTGCAGGCTGCCTGTGAGACTGCGGGCACGTGCTAGGTTTCACACATTTGACTTCTCCGTGAAGCAGCCACCACGGGTTAGTACACTTTTTAAGATATCTTCTGGAATTTTCTTAGTGAAGTCCGGTCCCTGAGATGAATCTGGCTCACCACTGGATGTCATCATTGCACTGTGATGAACTGCAACCGGAAGAACATTTATCTGGCAGTAAAAAATAATGTTGCCTGACCAAAGAAGACAGTTAATTTTGCCACATTTCAAATTACTTGCTATACGGTGATGACAGTTTGCAAGTAATTGGTCCATAATCCTTCCTTAAGGTATAGGACAGCACTGCAGTGTGTTACACAGACAATTCTCTGTAGTGGGGCTATGCCGAAATCTCAGCAGTGGGTTTCTACCATTGCAAAGACATGGTATAAAAGATCTCTTGGGGATCTCGGTGTTCCATGTACTTCTTGAGAAGGCCAATGTCATTACCATAGCTTTAAAATAAAATACTTATTCTTCACATATGGAGTTACTCTGTCAACTAATATATAGAGAATATATTTCTACTGTAATTTCATAGGAGGGATTTAGAGCACTTAATTTTATTAAACCCTCTGTCTCCTATTCTTAATAGAGGAGAACCTGTTAGAAGTCTTAGATTGCTTCCTGCCTAAGTAACACAGCAGAAATATATAGAAGTGTCTGACAAATAATAAAAGGAGCTCCATTTTCTATTTGTCTCTTAAGTGCATTTATGAATCTGCAATTACGCATTCTGTGAAATGGGAATGTATACAACCCAAAGCAATAAGAAAAATGCAAAGTGTGTTGTACTGCAAGATAGAAAGTATTTCCCTGTCTTTCATCAGAAATTTGAAAATTAAATGTAGTTCAGGGCAGGAAAAAAGTGTCAGATGCAATATTATCTCTTGGCCCTTTCTTGCATATTTGTTTCGAGAATCTCTGTTAGCTAGTGAGACCTAGAGACACCAATTAAAAAAAACAAACCATGGAGTTTGTCTTAACCAGTGTATGCATTAAGAAGAATGGAAACTGAGAAGCTAGTAGTTAAAAACTTTATAGTAAGATTCTTGGCCAGAGTATTGATCTCAGTGGCACTGAGATACTAGTTTACTCATTTGACAGCCTGGCTTTCAGTGTAGCTGCTGTATATTTAAGAAAAAAGAAGGTGAATTCTACCATTTTGGAAGAGAGTTTTCAATTAAACGCACAAAGACACTCAAGATGTAAGTTCCTAATTAATTTATAATTAAGACTATTTCCATGAGTAAAAAAACAAGAGTAAAAACTGCTCTAGAAGGTATAAAAATGGCCTTAATATTATGTAAATATATGTTCCCCAGGTGTTAGCTAAATGGTAGTAAATTATAGAAGAGGTGGTGTTTTTTCCTCTCTTACAAGGACTCCGTAGCATCTTTTCTGGGAGAAGTCAGACCATTAAGCTCTGCTAATTCTCTGTGACCTATTAAACATGCACATATTTCAACATTTTAGTACCATTTATCTACCATTTATCTTGTGCTGTGCACAGAAAAATCATAGTATTAGTCATGTCAGTGAGCCATAATAAGTTTTGTATGGATGCAAGGTAATGCATTACTGATAGTTTAATGATTCTTAGGAGACTTTTGCTGTTTGTTTGTTTGTTTTTTTTTTCAAATGCATTTCTACGTCATTTTACATATTTTTTGCAGTTGAGTTATTCTCTGAACCACATAAATCGAAAGCTGGTACTGGCATCTAAATCATCTATCAACACTAGAATTGTGGTGGTTGGTGCATCCGATGTTGGAATCTCTTTTCTGGAAACGCTCATTTTTTGGTAAGTTTTTAATTTGCTTTCCTTTACTGAGAAAAATATGTTACCTTTTGTTTGATGGGGCTTGCTTCTTCCATTTAGAGGCATGCTTTGAGTCTGTATCCAAGTACTAGATGTAAAAGGTCTGAGTGTCTGCAGATGTAGAGAGGTAGCTGCTTGCATCCTGGCTGACTCTGGGACTCAAAAGTGCTGACAGAAGGCACGCAGAAAATTAGAAGTCCACATACTTAAAATCTCTTTGACTGCTGTTCTTATACAAAAATACTATAGGTGGAGGTTAAGTTCATAGCCCTTCATGTGTGCTCCAAAGCAGTATTGATCTGTAAAGCTAGTTGTGCCCAGTGGGATCACAAATCACTGTCTGAATCCCTCCCTTCTCTTACCTCATTGCGATGCTGTGTTTTCAGAGCTGTGCAGAAATGTATAACATAAGCTCGTTCAGTTGTAATCTCGCTGTGATTCTTTTGATTCTGATAACACCTTTTGATATGTTTGATCCTGATGAGGCTTTTGATGTCTGGGATTGTTCAGGAACCAAAAAATGGGCATTTCTGGCCCTTCTGCCATTTCTGCTGTAGACCCTAGAGCGAGTGTGGGAAAGGTCTGGCAGAGGACACTGCTCTCTGGTAGCCTCAGCCTGCTTGGTGGCCCACTAAGAGCACAGGCCGTCAGCATACATTAAAGAATTTTTCAGCAGTAAAACTGCAAATTGAATTGCGGTGGTTACCTTGAGTTATCCAAACTGGAGTAAAAAAAACTGGTTGAGAAGGGGAATGAATGTATGCAATTGTTTTTATACCTTCCACTGTCTAAGCTGGAGTAAACTTGTGGACAAGTTCTGCTGTTTTACAGACTTTCCAAAGTTAGGACAGGGGTGCCCTCTCTCCGATGTCTCACTGCTTGCACCTTCTATGCAAGTACCCCCTCTGTACCAGTTTTAGGGGGTTATCAGGAAATCAGACCATGTATGTGAGAATGCAGTTTCTTTTATGCAATTGTTTTCCTCATAGATCAAACATACGTACTAGAAATGTCTTGAAAGACTTGCAGAAATTAATATAAAATTAATTCTAAATGCGATTGTTACAATGAAATGTTTGTTACAAAAAACTAAGGGAGGCTGGCATTTTATGGTTGGCAGAGAATCGAAAATTTTGCCTATATTTTTTTCAGTTAAGCCAAGAGTTTGTACTTCTACAACAACCATTAATAACATCAGAAATTAAAATATCAGTATGGCAAGAGAAGAAAAAGTTGACGTGCTTTGTGGATCTTGTTATATTGCTGGAGCAGTGAAGAAAAAATACCTGCTTCGTGCTCTTTTTTCTTAGTACCTGACTTACTGTAGAGCATCCTCTCTTGGGGTAAAATAATTTTCCCCTCATCCTCCTGTTCTCAGCCCCTTTTAGGCTTTCAGTTCCACTCAAAATTCAGTTAAAAATGTATTTTAGATCTACTAGCCACTTTCTTGTTATTTGCCCTGTGCTATTTATTAGTACGCTTTCAGTATAATATACTGTGAGGGAAAAACAAAGCATATTTACACTCCAAGTCAGTCAGCCAGAAGCTAAGTCCTTCTGTAGTGAACAGGACACACAGATAGCATTGTGTCTGTCAGGCAATCCTTTATAGGTATCTTCCTCTGAGATACCTCAACCAAGACTTTTCAGCCAGAAGTTTTGTTTGAACCATATTCTAGCCAAGAGTTTTTGCAGAACATGTCCTTGTATATAGGGGAGAGTGCTTGTCTTCAGCACTGCACAGAGTGCTCTTGCATAAGAGAAATTGAGTATTGCTCTGAGAATGCAAAAAGCAAGCAGTCAGCACTTAGTGCAAAATGTCACAGAATTTATATTAATATATGTGTAAATTTGAGAGAGATTATTTTTTTTAATTTTCACATCAGCAGCAGATAAGGTCTCCTGATCAATGTGAAGAGCTTTTAATACAATTCAGTTTAATTTACTCATAATTTTCTAATATTCTTTGCAGAGGTTACATGCACTAAAATAGCTAGATTGAATCAATTTGTAAGCCCCTAATCCTTAAAAAGAGGAAGTAGTTTTCTCCTCATTATTCTTCATGCTTAATTATTTTACATTATCAGTGACCATGGAAACACACAAATGTAATTCACTTACCTACATAACAATTATTAGAACTAGATTTTACAAGTGTTTTCCACTTCTTTGAGACTGAAGAAGTACATTTTTCCCTGAACAGAGGAATAATCATGCGCGTTGCCTCTCCTCACTCGAGCGCTGCAGCGGGCTGCCTCTCGCTCCCATTGTGCTGGGGCAGTGGCCCCGCACTGGGCAGCACGCCTGCTGCCGCAGAACGCTCCGGGGGCAGTTCAGCATTGTCGTTCTTCGAGCGGTGCCGCGGAGCAGCCACGGGCACCACTTCTGATCCACCTGAACCAAAAATGAGCTTTGGAATCCGTGCTGCGAAGGGCGAGTCTGCGCTGTGAACCGTTATCTTACAAAATGCTGCTTCAGTCTTTCGCTGTGGCTTGTTACCTTGCTGTTGGAGTTTCTGGAAACAGAGGTTGTCACAGAGGTCAGAGCACTGGTGCACCCAAATCGGTGCCCGTTATTTCAGAGGGCGGTGCAGAAATGCTGCAAATGAGTATGTGGAATGACCTGCTAGTAGAGGAAGCTTCTGCCTAATGCTCGGGGTACTCTGAGCCCTGGAGAATTGCACCCATTGTGCTTAATCTAACGCTAGGTCAGTGAAGGTGATCTCATTATTCATGTTTCACCATGCAAATAAATACCTCCTGCTGATTTTTTTTTCTCGGAGTGTAATTACATGCAGGCATGTGTTTTCAGCTATAGTGCTACTTTTCTTTAGGATGCATACGAATTTTTTGTTGAAGAAGCAGGCACATGATGGAGGTGGCAGTGCCAGCAGTAATGCAGGCAGAGCCTGGCCTCCCTTCTTGTGCACGGCCGGCTGTCGGTAGGTACAGGTGCGCAAGCGGCTCTGGAGGCTGTGCCTCGGCTGCGGCTGTCCGACGTGTGAGGAGCTGCAGTGAGCTGGGCAGCAGAGCTGAGACACCGTGGAAGGGGGGGAGGGAGTTGCATCATAAATCGCTGCAGTAATTAACTTCCCTGCAGGAGCATGGCAAGCAGGGAAGGAATTGTTATTCCCACAATTCCTGCATGAGGCTCCTCCTGGGCAGTGCAATTATATGCTTCCCCTTGCACAAAGCCAGGACTTAGGTCACTCTCTAGCACTAAGACAAGGCTTATATAAATTGTGGCAGCATCAGACCATTTGTTAAAGCAGTGTAAACTCTGAGCAATGTCCAGTCCTAAAGGAGAAGCAGCAACTGAACAAATACCCCTCTTGTGAAAAAGCAGCTCAGCCAGCAACTCGAAGTCTCAGCCTCTATTGTTCTCTGCCCTCCAAACTGTTAGTGCTGACTGGCGCTCCTGCATCCCCTTTGTTGTAGGATGTGGGGAGAAAGCCTTTTCAGTCTCGGAGTGAATCAAGTCAAAGAAGCTCCAAAGAGAGGTTAAACTAAAATGCAAGTTTTGTTTATTTTTAGTTACCCTTGAGTGACTTGGTTGGAGGGAGGGTGGGAGGGCAGGAAAAAATGACAAGGAGAAGAGTTGTATCGGACATTCTGGTAGATATGTGCGTGCAGTACATTTGCAGTCCTATGAGCCACCAGTATTGGCAAATTACCATGAATGAAGACCTTAAAAAGGAGTCTGGTTTAAGACTAAAGGAAGTTTTAAAAAAAGTTACCCTTTTTTTGCCATCCCCACTGAGATCAGTTATGCATATACTAAATTTATAAATGAAGAAGCCGTTTTAAATATTCAACCTGAAAGTATTCAATGAAAATTGTATCTGAAAATGATTTGGAAGTGTAAAATCTGTTTTCATGAATACAGAATATCAGTACCTATGGATATGGGAAAAGGACTAATGAGTTCAGTTCAGAGTTCTACAAGTACCAGTTCTTGGAGGTGACATTCAGCAGGAGAGGTATCAACTGCAGTTAAAGAATTTGTTTAAAAACCTGTGAGCAGCTATAATTTGGGATGCTGAGTTGCATAGTCCTCAGTTAAACTACTGTTCCCCTAAATGTATATCCTGATGAATGTAAGATATAGCCCAGCATTTTAATCTTTTCATATTCGCAAGTACTGAAATGCTTTAAAAAAATAACGAATGCTTTAAAAAATAACCTCATTGCTAAATACCAATTTACCAGGAGGGCAGGGTTTTTTTTGTTTGTTCTTGTTTCCTTTGATAATTTAAGAATGATGGTCATGGCAGCAGCGTTAGGCCAGAAGAACATACAATTAAAAAACCCCAGCATTTTCATTTTATTCTGGTGGAGGATTCATGGAACAGCGTGCTAACTAGTATGTCCTGACAGCAGGTGATTGAAGTTTGGCTGCAAGAATGCAAAAAGCTTGCTCACAGCAGTATCTTGTCATTGGTTCCAGTGTAGTGAACCAATTAGCTTTTTATCCACCTCTTTGCATATAGCTGTGGAAAGCGTTATTGTCTTCTGATTATAGGGAAAACCCTTTTAATCCATGATTTTGAAAACCTCCTTAATCCAACCTCTGGTGTAAACAATGACTTATTCTCTGAGGATGTTGGAAATGTACATAATGTGCTGCACAAAATAGCAATAAATGAACGGTGGCTAACATCACAATATTTTATATGAAAATGTTGTGAAATATATTTCCCTTTCCATGTGGGTGCATTGAAATAATTATCGCATCTAAGAAGCAAATGGATTAAAGTATATTTTTGTCAAAGCCCTGAACTTTTTTCTTAAAGTGGAAGTAGAATCTAACACAGTAAATCCGTGAGGTTTTGTCTGCAGGACGGTTTCTCCCTTTGTGAGTTAAAGGTATCTAAGATTAGCTTAGAAATGGCAGGGTTTTGTAAAACGCGGTTTCTGACAGAACAGCTACAACTGCCGTTATCTGGCAGCACAGTATTATACAATATCCTGCACATCTGTCCTGTTTGGCAATAGTTAGCATAATGCTTGCTGTTTAATTAGGCTTTTTATCTTTGCATTTGTCTGAGAACATCTGAAGCCTTCCATGTTGCCTGTCACTAATTAGTTGACTAATTAAATAGTTAGTGCTTACTTGCTGATCACAGAGCTAACATGTAATGAATGGTTTAGTGATCTTCATTGTTTTATACTATCTATCTTTGCCACATGAATTGATATACATGTGCTTCCTTTTGACTGCCTTTTTTTCATACCAAGGCAAATCCAGAACAATGTTGTAGTCAACCATGTGTTCGGTGTCACCGGGCCTGTGTCCTTCAGACATTGTTGCCTTCCATCATTTCTGGTGAATAGAGATCAAGTTGTGACAGAGATAAATAAGATAGGTCATATCTCGCCTTGTTGCGCAGTCAGGATCACAATGAACACTGTCAGTGACTGATACCAGACATAAACTAGGGGAGAGGATATGGGTCAAGATCAGCCTTCCTAACAGCCATTTGACATGCCTCTGCCAAAAAATGATACTCAATTAGCATTGATACGTGGTTATTTTATAGTTATATTCTTGCTTTAGAGGCAGTTTTCAGTTTTAAATAAGAATATTTCAACTTGAAGTACTTGTCTTTTACACATGCAAACATTTGTCTGAGCCCAAGCTATTCTTTCACACTTTAAATTTGTATGTATTTGTAGATTTTCTTTTGTTACTTTTTATATCTGAATACTCATAACTTCTTGTTGCACGTTAAAACTGATCTTGGAAATAGTAGTTTTCTCATTAAAGGCCTGTGTCAAAATTGAAATGAGTCACAAGAATTTTTGTAGAATTACATTTTGTGTTTATCATACCTCTCCTGGTGACTAAGTATGACATTAGCATGGCTGTTTCAGCAGCTCTGTGCAGAGCTTGGTAACCTGACTACCCGAAGCATCTGGTAGCTCTCTGATCAATGCAGTTCAAAGCAAATAAAGAGGCATTCCAAGTGCAAACACTCCATTTAGGCTTTCCAGTTCTCTGCTAAAGCGATGGAGGAGATGTATTTTCTCTTCTGTTCATATTTATTTTTCTTTGTTTGAAGTTTGCTTCCTAGAGCTGTTGTGGAGGTGTAACTACTGAGTTCTTCAAAGCAGTCTATAAACTGCCTGTGGGTTGGTTTTGAAACACAGAAGGCTGTTCCGACTACTACAGTGGAGAAAAAATTAGTTGGCTGGTTAAGTTGTGATCTTTCCCTCTAGTGATGAGTGTAGATTCGATGCCTGTTCATATGTATTTATGTATGTACTCTTAACGGGCAGAGTGAGGGTTGTGACAAATGAAGATCACTATTTGAAGGTACTTGCTTGTTTTTTCCTGAATGCTTGACGAGCTGAAATTTTAAGGTTCCTTCTCTGGATTGCTGTGATTACCTTCCAGATCGCAGGAAGGAGAGGAGTCTGAATGCAGTTCACATTGAAATGAGAGTGGGGAGTACCAGTGATGAGATGGTGAACCTTTACTGCATGCCGTGTTACCTAGATTCCCGAAACTTCTACTGCAGGTTGGTTAGGTTAGATGGAGCTCCACAGTGCTGTAGCTCAATGGCTTCCAGTACCCCTGTTACTGCACTGCATTGCCGTGTGAAGTGTAACACATCACACCGTGTGGTTTGTTTCCCTGGGAGCGCGGTGGTCAGTAGCATCTCTGCATTGATCGGGCATAATTTCAGTTTCATGTCAGCTACAGGGCTTGGGCTGTTTGGGAAGGAGCAGTTGGAGAAGCATTGTGTTGCCCTGGTGAAGAGATGGGCGTTACACGGCTCTGTGGTGCTGCACCTCTCAGAGCTGTTTTACGTTAAGGGATGCAATATCGGCGAGGCAGCTGTGCTCATCAGGCTGCCAGGGCCGGAGGTGCTGCGAGGCCCAGATCCGCAGCTGCTACATGCAGATGTTTGAGATCAGGAATTTTGGCCCAGCTGACTCCTCCACCAGCCATGTCCCTGTCCTGCCCGGGCTGCCAGCTTTCTGTCAAGAGGACGTGGCACTGGGGTGGTGCCTCAGAACATGCAACTTTTATGAGTATTTTCCCTTTCTGCGTGCTCTTGCTGTCAGGAGGAGAATGTATGGTCCTTGGCCGTAAGCTAGGACAAAAACATTGGTACAAATCTCAAGCCCTTCAAGTTCAAGGGAAGTCTATCTTTTGACATCTGTGGGCTTTTCTAGGGTGCATACTTTGTCATCTCTGTGAAGGCAGCATTGCCAAATCTGCATCGAGCAACATCACAGAGTCAAAATATTAATCTCCTCCGCAATAATATGGAAAATTGGAGTGTAGTAAGTAGACAATCACAAAAAAACCCGCACCTTAGTTTTAACATGGGTGATTGGCCAATAATATTAAAAATGTCCTATTAACAAGCTGGTATTTGCACCGTGTGTTATGCACTGAAACATTCACGCAGGAGCAGACAAAACAGCAAAATTTCAACCCCACTCTAGTTTTACTGCCCTATTTATGGTACCTTTATTTGTGGAAAACGGTGTTGATGTCTCTCAACTGTGATTTTGAATCTGCCAGGTGATTAGATTTAAACAGCCAGAGACAGTAACTACCGAGGCCGTCATCCCTCATTTTCTGTCTAGAAGAATAATTGCCCTGTTTTATACTTTGAACAGGATGAAATCCTGAAACATTTATGGAATGGAAATTGAAATTTTAGTAAGGAAATGTGCTCAGTAAAGCAGTGTTTGGATGGTACTTTGATTTGGTCAAATTCAAAGCCAACTTACATTTGGGATGGTAGTGCTAATCTTGTAAACTTTGTAACTATGGATATTCCCACATAAGTATATGGAAGCGTCTGGTTCAGCTGTGTATTTCGTTTGGGCCAAGGAAAGAGCTCTTTAGATTTTCCTGTTCTGCCACATAACAATTCATACTGTAAGGACTTTGCCACACTGATTTTAATAAGCCAGATCCTGGAAATGCCACTGATCTTGAGTGAATACTATAGTTTTTGAAAGAGCCTCCTAAGAAATCTGTAGCTGGGTTGTCAGATGAGTCATAATTTAGTTTGTTCTTTGCTACAAAAATTCAGTTTATGCTCACAGCGTTTCTCAGTGCAGAATGTTAAGGCAGTTCACATTTGAGCCTGAAGTGATATTAACACTAAAGGAGTAAATAGGCAAATATGTAAATAAGCAAGTACTTAAGACTTAGTTTTAAGTTGTGTTAGAACTTTGCTCTTAAATGCTGTACCCCAGTGTTTGTATGTTACATGTGTTAATTGATACACATGTTCAAAGCCCAGTATACGCCTTGCAAGTACTGGCAAGATGCAGAGTCAAAGAGGCCTCAGAGAAGAAAGCTTGAGGAGAGGTGGTTAAAGGAGGGAGAAGAGCTTAGTGGTAAAATTGCAAAGGTCAATATGGGTTGAGAAGCGAAGTGTGGAAAAGAATTAGTCTCACAAAGGAAAAAAAGACTCAACTGAATTACAGTAAAGAGCCACAATCTACTAGAGAAGAATGGTGCAAAAAAGGAATAGGGAAAGCTGAGCTGACATAGGTAAGGAAAGCAAAAACAGTTGCTGGGAAATGAGAGGTGGTTAGAAGGGATAAAAGCAGTGACAGTGACAGAAGGGTGGCTGAGTTGTTTCAGAAAAATGAGTTCTGATATGGATGGGAGTTTGAAAGAAGAAACTGGAAGAAGGCATGTTTGGTAATGTTCAGGGAGAAATCAAGATTGTGGGGTGATGTAAAGCTACCTAAAAAAGGAGAAATTAATAAAAGAATTGAAATGCAGCAGAGTCAGAGTTGCTAATGTTTTTAATTACGTTGTCTAGGAAAAGGGTCGGCACCAAGGACAAGAGAGAGACAAGCATTAAAATTACAAGGTGGCAGGGAATCTAGGACTAACCACTTAAAGTGGAAAAAGGAAGCGAGAGGACTAATTGATCTACCCTAGCAGGAGAATCAAAATTTAACTGGAGAGGAACAGCTCTTGAGACAGGGTGTTGAAGAAGGGTGGACAGCTACAGGGGAGGGACACCCCATGAGCTAGGGTCAGAGAGGGGACACAGGTTTTAGTGAGAGCAAAGAAAGAAGCAGAAAATATCTGTTGAACAAATGGAGGTAAAGTGACAATTCTGGGGGCAACAGAAGCTTTGCCAGAATAAACCTATCTTAAACATGAAAAATCCCCAACTATTTAAGTTTGCGATTGATCCAGTTCAAGTAGATATAAATTGACACTCAATAAATATGGGCCAGAAGTTAGAGAAAATTATTACTGTGGAAAAGAGAACATCTTCCATTAGGCATAGGGGGGGCAAAAGTTATCTTCAGAATGGTGCTTGTTAAGTTTATGGGAAGCTTGTGGTGGGGTTTGGGGTTTCTTTTTGGTCTTGTGATAGTGGGCACTAGGCTTCAACAGCAAGGAGGTGCCTCCAAATCCTGTGTAGAATGAAACCATCAAGTTCAAAGTTTGCAGAGAGACCCAATGAGGAAGAGCTGCCAGCTGGGGAGAGAAACACTCGCAGCATCCTTGAAGGGTGTTAGTCAAAGGTCAAAATGAATATTACTTAGCTTTTGAATGGATTCTTGTTAAGATGTCAAAAGTGGTGACAGCAGTGGCTTTCATGGCCTGGGCTTATAGGCTGCTCTTCTTTGGAATACAGCATCTGATAAAATTAATCACCAGTAAACCTGGTGGGAAGTTTCTGAAAAAACAGTACTTTAATAAAAAGCACTGTTGCATCAAAATGTAAGATTTTGAAGGGAGAATGTTGTTTTGATATCAGGAGGAAGTAATTGGGACATGATGAAATATTTTGCTGAGGTGTCATTTTGAAAAAGTGGCTCTTTTGTTTTTAAAGAAATTACATCTTGAATTTTTGAAAAATCAAAATTGGAACCGAACGTTTTTCTTTTAACCTCTGTTCTGAACAATTTAGAAGAGTATTTTCTGAAATTAAAAAGGATGGTGAATTTCACCAATGTTGTGGCCTATCTTAGAATGGAAATAGTCGTGTTCTGGGAAGAAAAAGGTGTGAATTCTCCCACTGAAGTAAGCAACTGACTTATCTATCCCCTGGTGTCAAAAGTGGCAGTCAAGTTAAACGTGAGCTACTGACAATTAGATTCACTTATCTTTTTATTTCAGTTGGTGGTGTTCTTGATGCATCTGTTGCTGGTCTTGGGAGGAAGAGTCATTGTGGGTGCAGTTTATAGAGCAGATGAGTATGAGGAAAACCCCTTTTTTGACCCTTGCATTGAAAAGTGTCCCAGTAAAGACTTTAGTGTTATCCCTTCTTTCATTGAGCAAATTCATTCACAATCTTAACACTTTTTCCTAAGGTTGTTCCAATGGAGAACTGGCTTATCTTTGTTTACTTGTAATTAAGGAGGGATACTTCTGGATGGACATATGTTGGTCAGCAGTTAAGCTGAAATCCTGTTCTGAGGGCTGTAATTGATGCACTTACATAAGGTTCTTGAGAACAGATGCTTTTGGTAATTGTTGATACAAACAGTAAACCCTTTCTGCTGCTTCTGTTACTGACTCACTTAATAACCAAGTGTTGTACGATCAGTTGCAGAGCCTTCATACTACTAGAATGGCATCATCTAGCAACATACAGGGAAATGGTTTTGCTGTGTTTTCACGTATCTTCATGCTTGATTTTGTGTTGATTCTTACTTGAGTCAAATATAGCTGCCCAGAGTGTAGGAGGAAGTGGAGAGAAGGGTAAAGGCTTTTTCAGCTCTGCCAGCAAAAGCAATGGGCTTTGTCCAAGCAAACAAAAGCAATTTGGTGTAGTGGCAATATGAAAACACATTAGTCGTGCAGATTACTCAAAGAAACTCTATAGTGCTAAGTAATATGTTTATCCTTTAGTGAAAATATGAATGAGTGAGATTTGCTGTGTTATTATTAATATTAGCAACCTTTCTTAAGCTGAGCATTTCTATTTGTAGTTTTCTGTAGAGCTGGAAAAAGTGTTAGAAAAACTTTTCCTTTTGGAGAAGTCTCTTCTCCAAGTCACATCCCAATGACTTTGT
>VYZV01024878.1:23430-46633 GCA_013401275.1 Pandion haliaetus | reverse complement strand
TTATATTATTTGGGAAAAGGAGAACTACTGTCTATAACTGCCTTTTACAGTGAGACGTATACCTGGCCACTTTGAGTTTCTGTGCCTTGAACACCACCAGGTTATTGCCTGCTGGGACTCTCTGCTATCATCATCTCTCATTCTGGGCTCCTTCCTCCCCACAAAAATCTTAAGGTTCCTTTTTTTATGGCAGAACAGAGATTTCTCTGGTTTCAAAGTTTCATTAATGCAAGAATTTATCACATCTTAAGTTTGCAGCATCTAGTGCTGAAAACAGACTACTTGTTACCATTTTTAGAATGACCTAGAGCTGCCATTTTTACAAGTGCTCTGCTGCAGCAAAGATGAAGAAAGTATAATTAGGACTTTACTTTTGGATAGGTTATAATTCCAGATATTAAAGTTATTGTTTAAAGATTATGTGTGCAGGAGAATAGTGCACGTAGTTACCAATTTTGGTAGCCAGATAAAGCATTATCTTCTGTCACCCTTTTTTATTTTAGTTTTTGTAAATGACTGGAAAAATAAATAAAAAAGGTGTGATGCTTCATTTCAAATAAATTGAAACACTTAGGTTTGTGTAGACTACTTCACTGCACTTTGGTTTTGGTAACAAAAGTGATTTGACTTATTATTTGTGATAATGAGGGGTTTAATGAAAGCAATTAATTAAATCATTCGTTCAGGCAGTTTCCATCGTTGCCCCGCGCAGACAAGAAAAAAAAAGGTAGCAAAACATCAGGCAAAAAAATCCAGAAAAACCAGCAAGGAATATTCTACTAGATACACAAATGCCAGTGTATATAATGTACTAAAAATTTTTTTTTGCCTGTTCCTTTGATTATGCTCACAGTAAATTGGCAATCCTATTTTATTTTGAGGACAAGGGTGTTTAGAGCTTTTTTTGTAGCTGTCTTCTAGAACTGTGCAATGAAACCCAATACCTTTTACTTATTTCCCTAGATACTCTAATCCCTCCCTGCTTTACCAGTATCTTTGAGCTGTTCTTCCCTTTGTATCCACAGCAACATGAATCCCTGCTGGAATTATTTGCTTCTGAAATGCAGGTGCACTTGTTTAATGCTGCATTGGTTCGGGCTCTGAACTTGAAGACTTTTTCACCAAATGGGAACCTCTGCTTTTACTCTACTTCATATTAGGTGTTATATATATTAAAAGCATGTAAGACATTCACTCTCCGAACATGCACTACCTGTTTCTCAGAGCCTTTGTTGTTTTTCAGTTCTTAAGAACTTTTAGGCATCAAAAGCCATAATAAATAAACCACTGTTTTATTAGCCTTGAAACAATAATGCTACATAGAGGAAAGGGGAGAATGATACAGATTGTGGTAATGCGCGTGACAGTCGCTGGTCAAAATGCTTAAACCTGTTCTCTCCCTGTAACTCTGGGTGCCAGTGCCTGACAGTAACCGTGACTAAGCACCGACACTTTGCCTGTGGTTTTCCAGCTTGTATTTTAAGTGTCTGTAAATATATTTAAAGTCCTAAGGTTAGGCATACCAGCTACAGTTCTGAAATCAAGCTTTTGTAAGACAAGATACTAGGTTTTTTACTTATTTTCTTTAAAGATTCTGATAATTTTCACAGATGCCAGCCTGTGCTTAAACATTTAACAAATTCTGATTCTTAGCTGAAGAAGAATTTTACCTCTGTGTTTGAAAATGTGACCATTATTTGCATGAAATTATGCACAGAGCTCTGCTGCTCCTTGGACCCGGGAGGGCAGTGCGCCCGCACTCTGAGGCACGGGGCAGTGCCAGGTACCAGCCTCTGTGGCTCTTCGGTTCTACCTCCAACATCAGTGTGCCGTTTTGATCGCTTTAATCCAATTTTCTTTGTGCCTTGATTTTTCTCAGTGTAAAATGGGAATCAGATATGACTCATTTCATCACAGTATTCTAAGGAGATGCTAATCAACATTTTGATGCCTACAAGATTAATGAATGGGAAACATGAATTAATGTTTGGGGCATATGGGAATGCCATGGGAGCGCTGAGGTAGAAGTAAATCATTAGTTAGTAAATCGTACTGAGTGAAAGGTCTGAATTGAAGCCTTGCACTCAATGGGGAAGAACTAAACAAATACCATATGACTGTGGAAATACTGGATAACTGCGTATGGACTAAGTAGAGGCAGAGCATCTGCAGAAGAAAATAGTGTGTGACCAGATCAATAAAGTGCATCATAGTGCAATCGTGCAAAAGAGACATATTAGTGTTGCCAAGGACCTTCATTCTGCCAGTTTTCTGGTGCTTGCTTGCAACATTTTCATCCTAAATATTGTTAATGTAATTTAAACTTAATGTTATTGTAGCACCCTGGATTTGGAGACCTATTGGCAAGAGGCCATGCAGCATGTACAGAGATGATTTCAGCTCTAAGCTGAAAAGAAACCTCATTGCTGTGAGGGCAGGCAGGATAGGAGAATGTCTAGGATGTTTATGTACCATTGTAGTAATTTTCCTCATAATTACATGTAAACTAAATGCCAAGGAGCCGTACTCTTTAGGTGTGTAAAGTTATTGTAATTGCTCACATTTGCACCCCGTGAGGAGTGCTCCATGAGTGCAGATGGCATTCTGTACACTTTAAATTCAGCTTAATGTATCGGGCTAAGTCTCATTTACATGAAGACCACTTTGTATCACTCAGCCAGCATAATGTGGCCATAGATGAAGAGCAAATTCTATTTACACCCACCTCAGTGGAGCGACCTTAATTTAAATGAGAATCAGGCCCATAATCTGTATAAATATATGCACTCTGTTACATTAAGGTTATTTATTACATTGCACTCAGCCCGAGTATGCATGGAGATTTACCATAGATAATCCATAATCCAGAATTAAACTATTAATATGCATTTTGAGAGAGGCAGACCTAACCTTGAAATTCCTTGGTTTAAGTATGACCTTTAACTTTGTTTGAATATATTTTTTAAACGTATGAATAACAAATTAACATTGGTTGATAAAAAACATTCTGATTCCTTTGTACCATTTGCATCAATCCATACTTAACTTACAGAAAGCCTTGAAGATTAGAAGGCTTAATCACTCGTAATATTTATTTGTTTTTAAATGTCAGATCACATTTAGTTCAACATACTGTCAGTCTTGTTCCGCCCCACACTTTGGCATTAATGAAACTACAGTGGAAAGTGTTCTTCTTTTTGTGTCCAAAGACACGTGCATTTAGCAATATGACAAAACACTTTGTACCTGGCCTACGTAAAGGAATTACTTTCTATGTCCTCCTGAATATGGAATTAAAATCTGTGCTGCTCCTTTGATATGCCCTCCTAATTTGAGTAGACGTGTTGCAGGAAGCAGACAAATTACCAGTTGTCAGGAATTCTTTTTTCCTTTCCTGCAGCTTACAGAAGGTGAGCTATGAAGAGCAAAGGTGTTTTGAGCAAAGACTCGGTGGTCTTACGATAGCTTTTGTAGTCATGGAAGGTAAGTCCTGCCATGAGGCCTTAGGAACAGAGCTTGTTAGTTGCATGATAGAGTCTAAATATCTCTGTCAGGATTGAGACAACGTTGTGCTGGATGCTATAGAGCTTGAAAGTCACAGCGATGGACTGGGAAGCCAAGCTGTAAACACTGTGTATAAGCATACGTTGAAATGCACTCGCGTTACGCTTGTACCAAATGGAGCTTCAGCAAACTTACACTGGTTGAACTGTGGCACTTTATTTTTCTTTCCGCAGTCCGCATCTGAAGTTCAACAATCTGACCTTGATTTCAATTCATGGCCTTCCAGGAAAAGACCTACCGGGCTCCAAACATAGAAGATTTTTAATTAACAGGTTTGATTTAATATCTAAACACTTACATAGCTTCAAAGGAAGACATAACACTTTGTAATTCTTTGTGAACTTGTCCTAAATTTTATAGAGATACCTAGACAGATAGCCTCAAAATAATCCAATCTGTCTATACAACATGCATTCACCTGTGAAATGAGTTGAATATGATTATTACTAGGGAAATATTGCTAAAGCAGTAACTTCAGGACAGCAATCACATTGTGTTGTGCCAGGATACTGGTCTCTACTTTCCAAGACCTTTTAGATCTGTTAGATTGTTTAGATCTCCAGGCTAAAGAAAAATGACAAAAGATTTATGCTTGCTTTTTAAATATTATTTAGTTTTTAACTCCCATGAGTTTTTTGTTCCAAATAATGCTGAACAAAAGAACGTATAAGAGTTAATATTAGCAATGTGACCAGTAGTCTGCTTATAGCAGCCATGCGGTGAGAGGCAGACCCCACTGATGATAGTGGGAATTTCGCTGAATTTATGGGGAAAAGTTTTAAGATGATTGCTGCATCAATTCTGCTGCTTGTGAACTGTTTGCGTGCCAGTCACTGGACTGTGGAAGTCTATCTCCAGTCCCAGCCAGAGCGCTGTCCCTTAGACTTACCTCCCCTGGGCTGGCAGACCCGTGGGTCTGGTGCAACACAGCTGAAGGGAAGATTGCGAAGATAGCTATGCTTGTGTCTAGTGAGCAGTCAAACATTTCACGAGTTTTCTTGTTTGCCAATAAGTAAAATATCTTCCATTTAGTAGGATGAAATCTTATCTCGTTAAAATTCACAGTACATAATTCTCTCTTAAATTTAGTATACTTGTTTCGTTAGTTTTATTTTTTATTTTGGAATAGTGTCTAGGAATCCTCACTGTAGACAGGAACATGATTGGTCTGGATGTTGAGCAGCATAGAATAAAAATGGATCAGTTATCTTGAATAGTAGGGGAATGAACTTAGTAAAATTTATTTAGATTTGGCATGTGACTCTTTGGAACCTGCACGTTGTTTTTTACCAAATCTTACTCTGTAAGCAGCAATGCACTAAAGAGCCAGCTCTTTGAATGACAAAACAACTCAATGTCTGCTTGCTGAACCTTAAAAATGAAATCTCTACCAAGACATGAAAATGGTGTGATGTGAACCTGTTTAAAATCACCTTATCTTGGTGGATTTTTGCCCTGTCAAGGAATTTTTTATAAGTAGTTACCTGAATTAATTTTTTTATTACAGAAAGGGGTGTGTTTAAGTACAAATATAGTAAGTGAAGGGATTATGTGCTCACATAAATGCATGTACTCTTTTTCCTAAGTATGCTGTAAAAGAGCTGTAATAACAAAACATGCTTCCTGATGGAAAGTTGCAGTTCATAGCTGCCTCACCAGAATTAGCTATTAAAATTTGAAAGCAGATTAAGAGTGAAAATTGAACTCTGCAGGGTATGATTTTTGAAAGCTTCACTGTGATTTTGGAGTGTCAGTCTCCTGGGAGCTGTGTACCTCAATTATAAAGGTGCTTTTGAAAACCCTCATCTATCCTTGATGTCCATTTTATTTATAGATTTCTTCATGAATACAGTTTAGAATTGTCAGTGGTTTTCTTCCCTTATTTATTTGCCTCTGGTATTTGTGAATACAGAGGATGCGGAGCACCTCAGAAAGCCTGGGCATTCAGCCCTGAAATTCTTCAGGTTATGAAAGCAACTTCCATTTGTTTCTGTGGCATCCGGTATGACAATTTTGGGAACTCAGTAACAACAATTAATGTGTATATTCTGGTACTAATGGCAAAATAATAGCTGTTAGTGCCAAGTCTCTCTCCAGCATTCTCTGCTGCAGTCACCGGTATGATAAATGCTTGAACATGAGCTGAATCCCCTTCTATTTAATCACATTACATTTAGTAAAAAGAAAGCGGAATATTTTTCATCACCCAGTATCAATAGAAAGTAAAGTTCTTGAGCCTCTGCGTGGCCATGAGCTTTATTTGGTAGATGGAATTTTTTTTTCTGCACTGACTCCAGATCACAGACTGGGTGAAGCCCAGGATCACTTTATTGGCCATTCCCATCTTGTCTGATAGGCGTGAAGTGCTAGCAGGGGTGAGACTCCGCTTCCTTTCACACAAGACGTGCAAGTTCCACCTTCTTGCCATGTCACTCTGATCTCATAAACCAGACATCTGTGTAACATCAGCCACTCATCTTTTTTGCTTGTTTAAAACCTGTTGCATTCTTTTTCACTAGATCCTGCAGGTTCATCTGTCCACAAAGCTGTAAATGGGTTTGGGATTAGCGTTAATCTTCAATTCTGCTGAAAGAACCTAATTTAACAGAATTTTGTCTGGTTTTAAGTTTTCAGTATCAGGAAGGTATTGAGTTGAGTATAGCTGGATTTGCAGAATGGCCAGCAGCGTACTGTGTGTTTTCATAACAGGCTACTGCAAGACTCAGTGGTATTCAAGAGTCGTAATGGACCTTCTTGAAAATATTATCTCTCTGGTCCTCCATGCATTTTACAATGTGTGCATTGAACATCTGTATTGAAGTATTTTATCTTCAGGAATCTTTGTCTTTCCAGAAGTCTGTTAAGCGGAGAGGGTAGTACAAATGCAATAATAAATAAGTATTCTGGTATTTGCTTAGTTGGGCAGAGTGGAGGCATACTCTGAGTCATAAAAGACCTTTGGAAATAATTTTAATTTTCATTACTGAGGCATTAAAAGAGGTTTTGTTCCATTCGGATTTTGCTTCAGAATTGGCTTTTTAAATAGCAGCTTCCAGATCTTTGATACTTTTAACATACGTAGGGATATATATGATACTTTACACTGAAAAGAGGCTGTAACACTGCTAAAATTTAGGAGCTGCAGAAGTAAACCTTGCCTGAGATTTTCAAAATCGACAAGTGATTTTAGGTTCCTTAGTTTTTTGGTACTGATATTGAATTAACACTGCCAGAGAATGGCGCTCAGAATATGTGTACCATACACACCCTGAAAATTGGATTTCTATTGAGATATCTCATTTGGACAACATTTAGTCCATAAGACATTCCGGGACAAAAAGCCCTGGAAACTGTAATGACTGTATGGACCAAGGCTCTGCTGCTTAAAACAGACAAATCTAAAGATCCGTTGTTACCTAGCGCTGCAGGTAATCGCTTTGCAATTGTAAAAGTTGCTTCCCCGTTTTCATCAACAATAAATTGTTGTTCAGTTACAAATTAGTGAAGATTAATATTTTTCACATCTGCACTGTTTGTGTCTCTCTTTCTTTCACTTACCTGCTGATTTTGTTTTCTTTTGGATAGCCTGTGTGATAATTTCTTCTTTATTCTAGTTAATATTCAGTTCATCTGGTAGAGGAATTCAGTTGCATCTTAGAGACTTTTGAAAGTTTGGGGGTAGGGGGTCAGTGTAGTATGTTTTCAGAATTTTTCATTCTTGCATTTTGGAAAAGTTCATTTGAAATGGGGTCACCGGGAGACAATTTGAAAACTCTGCCTTTTACTTCTAGCTCTGATAACCATTTTCCTAGCTTTCTATTTATTTTTAAACTTTTCACACTAATACTTTGGAACACAGTTGTTAAAATGCCAGCGGTGCCTTCATTGCATTTGTCTCGTACCATAGCCACTACTGGTGAAGTTGAATACTGAGTGACGCAAAAGTGGAAAAAAACTTACTAATGGAGTCTTATATAGGAGAAAAAATTAGACTGTTAAAATATTTTCTTTGCAGGTGCAAAAGCCTCCTCGTGTCAGCCTGCAAAGCAAAAGTAGAGTAAAGCATCTATTTCTGACTTTGTTTTTAAATTATGTGGTCGTAAGGCCCGATGCTGGGAGGGATTGTTTGGTTTTAGCAGAAAGTTGTCAATTTGTAACTGAGTATTTCATAATGACTGATCTTTTACTATAGACTGCTGTAAACTCACAGCGAGAGAAAGACTTGAACCACTAGGGGACTTTGGCTAACTCACCAGATGTCTAATTAATGCCTGCTGTCAGCTGCTGAAATGTCACTTACAGATATTCTTTCTTCACAGCCACTGTTTTAATGATGAAGATTATGCACAGATGTCACTTTGTTCCTGGGTTAACGTTGTGGTTGGTAAAATGACTGGCATAAATCGTGCTGCCAAATACGTAGTTGTTTCCAAGAAGAAAAAAGTACCATATGACTACCTTGTTCTCTGTACGGGACAGAAATACCAGGTAAGATTGTGTGCAGAGGGAGAAACATAACAATATATTCAGTTTTTACAGTGAATAGTGTCTGTGTGATTAGCAAAGCAGTAGAGTAGTCCTTAGCAAGTGTATAACCAGAAAGTTTGCAGCCCTTCAGTGTAGCAGGTTGTACTATTTCAGTGCGATGATAGAATATGGAGGAGATGAGAAGTTTTACAAAATTTTCTACCAGCAATGTCACTGCTCAGTACCAGGTATTAAGCAAAGCTGCTAGTATTTTTGCCACTGTGACCATTAAACCTGCTGAAGAGTAGGCCCAATTGACATGTGGCCCCAGCCACAGGAGACTTAACTCCAGCTGGTCTAACACCGTTTGACCTAGTTTTGGCAATGGAGAGAATTCCTTATCAAATTAATTACTCATCTCACATGATGACCATGCCTAGGCATGTATGTGGCGCTGTGTGTTATTGGGGCACACAGCTGAGTTTCCGGTGAGACCGAAGCAGACCCTTAGTTACACATGAAATGTGGAATCAAGCTCATCTCCAGCCCTACAGGCTCAGCTTCGACTTGAACATCCCGGGCCGGGTTCGTTCTTTCTGTGTATCATCACGTGAACTTCAAACTGTGTAAGCCAAATGGTCATCTTTTGTACAGCCCCGTTGCCTGCAGTGATTTTGCCTTACCGATTGGTTTCAGGTAGGAATCATGAGCAAGGTATTTTGCCTTTAAAACCGGGATATCAAACTGTGCCTGTGCTGAGAGAGTTTTACCGTGCTGTTCCCCATAAGTCACAAACATGAATGTGAGGTATGATCAGCCCCATAGTGAAATCTGGATTGCACATTTCCAAGAGATTTGTGGAGCAAGAAAGCCCCAGTTTTTCTGTAATCACTTTTCAGAGTAGAGCCACACTTTAAACAACAATCCATATTGACTGTTCAACAGGGCTGAAACAAAAGTTGAAGTATGGTCTGAATGACTTCAACTGCTCCTAGAGAAAGAAGTTTGGAGGTAACTCTGACTTGCAAAATATGTTATGGGAAGTAACTACACTGGAGGAGGAAGAAAGATAAAGAAAACAAGGGAAAACTGGGGTTTTATCTGCCTTCAAGAAGAAAACCTAACGTCATCTATTCTCACTTTTAAGCCCTACAAAAAACAGGAAGAAATTATTTTTATCATCTGGTTTCTGTTTTATTACACAGAGCTGTAGTCCATCCTTTTTATGAATTGTCCTTTATTTGGTAAGCAGTCAAATTAAAGCCTAGTAAAACATTATTCATTATGATTAAGAGGATTTACTTGTTGAGTAAGTAAGATCTTTTGATGTCATGCCTGTTTTTATATGACCGAATAGTATTTCAGTTGATCCAATAGGCAGTGAGAACATTGTTCAGGACGTTAATCACTGGTGCTGTAGAAGTCATAGATCAGATTCCCTTTTTTGCTCTGTATAATTCAGATTGAATTTGTTACTGTAAAGTAGCATATAATTAACACTTTACTGAATTCTGGCATTTTAACCATCAAGCAGGTTTTGGTCCCTTTCTCTGGGACACAATCTCTTATTTTAGAAAGTTGATTTTTGCTGACAAAAGATGGAGGCAGTCTTGCTGCACAAAGAATTTTCAAGTGTCGTTTAAAGGCATATGTTATTCAAATAACTGCAGAGATCCCTCAATCATGTATTGATGCATTTCCGCCATTTGCTGTGAAGTCCCTTTTGTTTGCCTTTTGCCTGTATTATTCACTTGTTCTGGTACTGCTGTTTAAAATGGTCACCCATATCCCATAAAAAATAGGGAATACACAAACACACGCACGTCCCTGTGCGTGTAAACTCAGACTAGCATCAGTCTATTTACTCTGTGGCCACTAGTGTGTTTGCTACTGCTGAATGTTAAGAAGGGTTTGGATGTACAAGGATAGCAACCCTTAGGTAGTCAAATGGTTTGTGTCATTGTTTTGTTTAAATCTTCCTTAACAGTTCTCCAAGATATATGCCATACATTCATTCACTCATTTATTCATTTCTTCCAGGTCCTGTCTCCCACTGGAGCAGATATCAGTAAACTCCCAACTAACAGAGAACTCACAAGTAAGTGGCCACAAAGATACACAGGGAAAGTCCCTTCCAATCATTTTACTCTCAATGACGATCAGGACTGCTTAAAGGCAATGCACTGGCTGAAAGAAAACATTGTCAACTCAGAAGGTAAGGGTTTTCGTTAACATGCGCACATTTACAGATATGTTTTCTAGGCTTATTGTTTCCTTAATTCCATGGTATAATTGGAGCCTGATTAATTCTAACAAAGTCTTTCATCTGCTGTGCTTTGTTTTCCAGATTAATTTACAATTTGTTGTCATTTTTGATACCCAGCATATTTAGCTAGGAAAGAAAGGCTTGAGATAGATTAATTATCTATAATTATTATATAAAACAAAATGAGTCCCAAATGCAAATCTGGCTGGAGTCATTAATTAGCCAATTAAATAATAATTTAATTGGTGGATGTGTTTTTCTGTTGTATAGAAAAATATCTAGATTTGAGGCATAACACAAAGAAAACGGGTCTAAAATAGGAAGGTTTGGTTTTTTTTTCACTATCTGTCATCTTTGTATTCGGTTATGTCAGTTACAGATTTTCACAAAGATCTGCAGGCTCCCAGAATTTTCTTTTTAACCCTTAAAATCACACATTTGTACAGACCTGTATTTTGTCAGCCTGTTCAGGTGTGCATTGTTCGTATATTCATTAGTTCATTCACTGAATGTGTATGCTATTGAAAATATCTGGAATCGTCCAGGCTTCCAAGTTAAAACTTTCAGCTCCAGAAAAAGAGACCAAACAGTAAGTGAGTTCATGTAATGTCAATTCTGTGTGCTGGATCTGAGTGAGGACAGAGTTCAGAGCAGGAAAGCCGTCTGTGTGGAAAATTCCGGTCGCCTGAGTGCAACAACAGGAGTTACCTAAAGATGTAGTTTACCTCGCTGGTTCGTAGAGAACATAATGAAAATTGGTAGTTACTTGGTGTGGCCTATAAGGTTTATGTCCTGCTTGGCAGACCTTTAGGGAAGTTCTCAAGATACTGAAAGTTTCTTTATCATCCTTCAAGTGTTGCTGTGATCAGGACAGGGGATGATAAACATGATGTTTCTGCCCACGTTTTCCTCAAACAGCTTCCTAGCCTCAGGCGTGTAAATAGAGCCTCTTCCGCAGTCCCGCCCTGCCTGTTTTCCAGCTGATACCAGCCCCTGCCCAAAGTCTTACCTGATGTTCAGCTGATGTGCACAGCTGTGTTTGCATAAACAGATGAGGTTGTTAGTTTTCCCTGTTTGCTACTGCTAGTCTTTCATGTAAATCCGTGTGTGTCCACTCCTGGAATGTGCTCCAGTCCACCTGCTCAGAAACGCTGCCCGAGATCTAGCTACTGGCTGGGGTGCAAGGCGCCCAGGAGGATGGCTTTTCAGGTGGACGGCAGTCTTACTGCACTTCATCTGCTTTGGGATGAATGCACCTTTCTTAGTATTAATACTAAATTAATATTATATTGATCATAATTTCATTATTGCTGCTGACTTTTGTTGCGGTGTAAAGCTGGATATCTTAATTAGGCACTGTCCTGTCTTTGGTTAGAAGCTAAATCCACAGCTCCCGATGAGGCCGGTCTGGAGGGACTTTTTGGAGACGTGGTCTGTGGGAGAAGTGATGCCTCTGCCTTTCTCCCCACCCTGTCTCTGGCTCCAGTTCCCTTCTGTTGCTCTTCCCACTTCATGTTCTCTGCCACTGCAGATGTAAGCTATAAAGAGTGCCCAGCTGGAGACGTCTTCCTCCACCTATCTCTTGTTTCTGTTCTTCTTCACCCTGCTTCTTTTTCCAGCTTTATTTCTCATGAATGTTGTTCTTTCAGAATTGATCATAGCTGCGTCCAAGATCCCTACTCGTTCTGAAAATGAGTCCACTTTTCAGCCCCTAGCCTATTCTGGAGGCAGCCTAATAGGCAACAGGCTCACGGAAGCGTGGAGGCAAGGCTCCTGCGGAGCTCAGCAATTGATTTGGATGTCTGTCAGCTCTCTGCAGGCCATGCTGCTACTCTACTGGGATGACCAAAGTTTTACGTTTGTGTTTACTTTTCATCTCTGAAATTCTTCAGAACCTAGTTTTGCCTTCAATAAATAGTAATATTACATGTAATATATTTAATTGCATCAAAACTGTAAAGTATTGTTTGTCAAATTCCTACTAACCTGCTTTAAACGTGTTAGAATTCAAAATGTTAAAAAATAAGATTTGCTTATATTTAAAGGAAATGAAGTGGCTAGTAAAACTATATATGCTGGTTATTGTAGCTGCACAGAAATAGACATTTCATCCTCCCACTTCAGACACAATAATAATTCTTCTCAGCTTATGCTCGGTCTTTCCTCCATACAACTTTCTCTTATTTGTGCTCCTCTTATTCAGCCATTTGCTATGTTTATCAAAGGTGGTCTGGAGCCCGCTGTGCTTCCAGGGTCGCACGTAGCCAGCCCTGGGGCTGGCCCCCAGCCTGGGGAGAAAAGCCCTGGATGAGGCAGAGTGAATGTGCCTTCAAGACCACCTGTAGTTCTGGAGGTGTTTTAAAGGAAAGTGTTAATCACCGAGCTTCACAATGTGAGTCTTATTAGCCTAATTGGATGAAATCTTCATTTGGTGGCACTGATGTTGAGAGCAGCTTTTAATTAAGAGTTAAGGTAGGGGTTTTAATAGGTTTTCTTCCCTCTGTGAGCACTGGGTACCACCTCATTCTGGATGGAATCAGTGGCTGCTTTTTTGCAGGTCATAAGTAGAGCAGGATCAGCCCGGTAGCACGTGCAGGCGGGAGGCATTGCGTGCACGCCAAGGACGGGCGGCAGCGTGCTTGCTGCAGCCTTCTTCCCTGGGCTCCTCCTCACCTCAGGAGAGGCGATGGGAGAAGCTGGCTGGCACTCAGCAGCGGGTGTTGCTCGAGGAGCCTGTGGGAGAAGCGGCGAGCCACATCTGCCGGTGCCAGCCCCTCGGCCACCTGCAGCGTGGTGGGCTGCAGCAGGGTCCCCCGAGCTGGGGCTGGAGGCCTTTGCCCCTGGCTGGTCACGCTGGCGGCTCTGGAAGGACCTGCTGCTGCCGAGGGCCTGGGAGGAGGGCGAGCACCAGCCCCAACGGCCGCTGCTGCGGCTCCTCTGATGAAACCCAGCCGCCTAATGCATGTAACCTATTACAACTGTAATTGTGACTAATTGAAATTCATCTCCTATTAGCTCTGCGCTTTCCATGAAAATAAAAAGTAGGATGGGAGTAAAGTAAGGAACAAAACTGCTTTAATGGCCCAAAATGGAGCAATTATTTTTTCTCTTTACCTAAACATAGTTTACTGCCTTATTAAAAGCGTGTTTGTAGGAATACTATCGCATTAAAATTCCAGTGCATGAATCACCAACCGGAGCCACTGATGCTTTAGCTAATACTGGTTTTCTCCTTTAGCTTTTGCAAACTAAAAAGATTCAGGTCACGCTAGGGTCACTGAAATCTTGTGCTTCCACTTGTGGAAAATGAATGAGCCTGCTCTGCTGCAGAACGCTGACATTCTAGTAATAAATGATAAAACTACTCTAACGGTCTTTATTTATGGCCGCTTTTTTCTGTGGAAGATTATTATGTTTACTCACAGATAGATACATTTTCATGTAGTTAAATAATAAAAGCATCCTGAGGAACTGCTATCTGTCCAGTGAACATAATTTCAGTCCGTAATGAATATCTGTAGTTCCTAGTCTACTAGCACTGTAATCTAAAAAGCCACTAATATTGTAATAAACAGAAACTGTAAATTGTTGATTTACAAGAGGTCAGTAAAGGAGCACTGCTTTCCTTGATCTAATGGAGCTGTATTTAATATTACCATATAAAACAGAATTTTAATTTTCCTTGAGAAATGCAGGGCTTGAATCTGATCTCATATATACAAAAATGCCAACATATAATGCAATAACTGAACTTCCCTCCACAGAGGCTGGTTCTGCCAAATGGCAAGGATCTCTGTTGCCTTAGACTTGCTTGCCTTAGTCAGAATAAAACTTTGCTAGCCTATGCCTTTGGTAAGCACTTCTCATTCCCCTTTTCTAGCCACTGCATCCTCTTCAGCTGCTTATGTTTTTCAGCCCTTGCTAACTGAAAACATGTAAATGTAATGTGAGGCTGTCGGCATCCACGTGTCATGTTCTTATCTGCACTATGAGCCCAGTAGATTACTAAAAATGAATGTACCGAAGTTTGTATTTCGCCACTAGTGCTCCTTGTTTACTTCTTGCATTACACCCTGCTGCAGCAGTGGGAAAAAAAAAAAAAGGGATCAGTCTTATATCTTCCTTCTTTTTTGGCTCTCATGAGGACAGTACTGCCTGCAGATAGGCATCCTGGTAGGCAGGAGTGATGGAGAGGGTTCTTCTGGCTTAGAAAGTCAGCTTAGCAATGTACACATTGGACGGAATTCCCATTATCACACATTATACTTATTCTGTATTATATTTATGAAAGTAGTAAGATCTCTTTCTTCTTACGATTTCAGATGAATACAGTTGCAGCTAAAATTGTTCTGTCGCTCTGGTCACCAATGTGAACAGTAAAAATATGCTTTCCATCATTTCTGTGCATGTATAATCATAGGGCAAATCTTTTCTCCGGCAGTTATGAAGAGATACATTTATCTGGCAGCTACAAGTAGCCAAACTGGTATGGACAAATAAAATAACCTTGTAGTCAAAGGGGAATAATAGAACATCTGTTAACAATTTTTATCATTAATATTCTTGGGAGCTAGGGCTTTGTGAATGCTCTGTTTAGTATTGCTCTGTCTCTCATGCAGTAAAACATGGTCCCAGTGAAATTAGTTTAGCCTATGAAATAATAAAATTTAGGTTCTAGGGGATGCTATCACTTGTAGAGAGACTTAAATGCCAATGCCAAGATAAACGTGCAAGTTAGTTGCATGAGGCACTCTTACCTGCTCATCACTTCTTACTGCAGTGTCATGCGGGAAAACAAATGCTGCTAAAAGTCAAGATCAAGCCAGTTACGTAGGAAAAGTCAGTTGTTTGTCCAAATTCTGATTGCAGTAACTGCTATGTAGTCTGTGGGGAGCCAGTGCCAGCTGCTGTTTATGTCAATTAAAGGCCATTCCTGAAACACCTCATATGTTTCAACAAGATTTTTCATTAGAACATTCCTCCCTACTCTTTTCCTTCAATGCCAGACTACAAGTTACTTTCATAGAGCTCTTAGAGAAACTTCTGCCATATTGTAAGTCTTCTCATATGAGGGTCCTGTATCCTCTGTGTTATACTTCAGCTTCAGTCTGAGACTGGATGAGCCTGGGATGGCCTGGGATTTGTGCACTGGCTTTCTTCTGGTTTACATTACCTGGAAAAGTGACACCTGGGGGGGTGTTAGCTTTTCTGCAATTTCCTTTCTCCCAGCTTAATGCTGGAGTGTATGGTGTCTCCTCTGTTGCAAGGATGTTTACATGTTAGCTTGTGTAGGTATGGCTCAGTTACTTCCTATTTCTGCCAGGGATTTCCCAGAAAGCAATAAATGCACCTGCTGACGAGCAGTGTTGCCCAGGTAGGGGACATTAAAAGCACTGGGAACGTGCATTTTATGCATCCCTGTGCTGACAGATCAGATTCTTGGCATACTGAAACACCCATCAGACTTAATGTGCAAGAGCTGGTGTCTTACTGAAGGTCTGTCAAAATTCACAGGCCGGGTGTTCCTCCATCTACCTTGGCCTTGCAGCTTGAGCTAGCTGCTGGGGTGGTTGAGCACAGCACAGGTGCAGAGCTGGTGGCTGTGCACATGCTTACTGCGGCATGCACGGGGGAGCCTGCAAGCCTGGGCTCGAACCTCCTTTGCTCGGGCAGGAGCTTGGCTGTGGCCCTCGTAGCAAAGGGTCCTTAGCCACTGTGAGAGGAATTCCCAGTCTGTCTTACGAGAGCTGTGCCATTTTGCGTGGATTACTTGAAGGCTTAGTGGATCACGGAGCAGAAAAATGGTTCCCGTTCCAAGCAGGGGGGACAGAGGGAACGGGAAGCAGAGGAGCACGTTTCAGACCCTGCTCAGAGCAATGTTTATGTGTTTTATATTAAACCATCCTTAGATAAAACACACAGATGCTCTGATGCATCCCATCTCTGCCTCCCTTGTTGCCAGGAGGGCTTTAGCCATTAGGCTGGAGAGTCACATTATGCTCACACAGAACCTGCTTCCCTCCCATCCTCACGTATTTGCTCTCAGCTTTAACTATGCAGTTTGAAGTGGCACCGGTTCAGTAAGAGAATTTGCAAGATCCTACCACATA
This sequence comes from Pandion haliaetus, assembly GCA_013401275.1. Taxonomy (NCBI): domain Eukaryota; kingdom Metazoa; phylum Chordata; class Aves; order Accipitriformes; family Pandionidae; genus Pandion; species Pandion haliaetus. The sequence goes on along the minus strand of VYZV01024878.1, from coordinate 30,226 downwards.
GCCTGCAGCTCTGTTGTTAAGGGCACTCCAATGGCAGGTGGGAGGTGTGGGTTTGAATCGGAGCTCCTTTTGCCCAGTGGGTGGAAAGATGAAGCTGGTTTAAATAGTGGTTTCTGCTCTAGTGACAATGCACTGCAAAAGGAGCAGCAATATCCAAACGCTGTTTTCACACCAGCTGATCAGAAATGTCTGTCTCAAGCTTGCTGATTCCTAGGCAGTGTGCAAGGACGGAGACGGGCTGGTTCGGAGCACGCGCTTGAGGCATTTAGGTTCTGGGTGTTCTCCGATGTGCACTGGAGGGAGGCAGCTGGCTTCAAAGAGCAGAGCAGAGCTGCCAGCCGCTGCCTGTCAGTGCATCGGCCGCCTGTGCCCCTCAGCGGGGCAGTTTGGTGAGACGAGCCGGCCGATAGGAAGCAGCAGGAACGGGGGTACGTCTGCAGGGGCGTCCCATTGTCTGGAGACTAGGCTTTTGCGGAAGGAAGTGGCAGCACTGGCGGCCTCCCGTATTGCACAATGGCTTGTTTTCTATAACTTGGTCTTTCCATAGTTTGTGGGGGATTTTTTCTGCGTGATGTATTTAATTTGCTCCTGTGGTGTTGTTCCCCTCCCCCAGTAAGTCCTTTGAATGAGCAAAATTGAGGAGGGAGCGGAAAACAAAATTAAAAAGTTCTTTTTTTCCCTAGAGGATTTTCAATCAAACTAATTTCAAATTATGGGGTCAGAATGAACGTTGTACTTCCATGTTAAGTACTTGCCTACTTTGTGGGATGTTTTGTACAGATTCTTCACTAAATTATCTTAGCTACTGTTGCTAGGTAACATTGTTTGCTTCATAGCATCAGAGAAATAAAAGGGTCAAAGAGAGCAATTTTGTGTTATTATCATCTGAGTTATACTAATAAGGTTTTCATTGTACGTCTTAGAAATTTTCCCCCCTTTTTTTCCTTTAGGGAACGTCATTGTCTATGGGAATACAATTGACATTTACACCACGGTAGAAACCCTCTTATCTCTTGGAATTAATGGTTCTCGCATACATCTCGTACAGCCTCCACTCAGCTCAAATGTTACTTGCCTTAACAACAACGAAATCGAAAGTGCTGTTCAGGAGGCACTGTCAAAGGCTGGCGTGTCTGTTTATTATGACAGTATCCTGGCACAGTGGAGCGAAGGCGACGACCCAGACCTTATCACATGTGCTGCTTTCACTACTAATACAAAACCATTTAAATTGCAGTGTTCCGTAAGTATATGCTTTCATTGTATTTCCTTCAGTCTGTTTTTTAAGACAAAGACCATCAAATTTAGATAATCCCTTGTTGGTTTATCTATTTTCTCATTGTCTCTAGAAGATTGAACATTCACTTTTTAGTCTAAAGGATTGGGTTTTTTTCAAATCCAAATAAAACCATTCTTAATGCCCTGACTGATTTGGATTAAAATGTATTTAAGTCACCTGACTCACAGAGAGTTGTTCACTGCTGAGTGACAAATACTCTCAATTCATTTTCTAAATAATTCCAGAAATTCTTTTATTATTTAAATGTGTACAGTGACTCCCGTCTATAGTTATGTGCATTTGAGTAAGTCATAATAGAAGGCAAAAATGTTAGGATAGAGAGGCCTACTATGTAACTTAATTAAAATATATTTTAAACAGATTTTTCTCCCTCTACATTAATGACTGCATTTTTGTTCATCTACAGTATCACTATCTTATCTAAGTAAATTATACGCATACTCACAGGTATGACCCCACTGTGAGATTTGGGAAAGGTTTTAGCCTTTCCTGATGGGCAGAATAGTTCTGGTTTTCTTTATTGAGCTAATCCATGTGAGTGAGCACTTCTGATAGTCACTTCAAAACGTGCATCCGTAGGAAGCCCTATGGTCCCCTCAACACACCCTGCTGTGTGCACGCTTCTTTGTGCAGTGAGTCTGTTGTAATTCTGGAAAGGAGGAGCTGTGTGCCTCCCTCTCAGAGCTCCCCACAAGTCACTGGTCCCTGCTGGCTCCCCTGCACTGGGAAGCTCTAAGTCATTGGGTTTTCCCAACCCTTTTCTTTTTAACGCATGGATGGTTAAGCCCTTTCTGATGGAGGTGAAGGCCTTGCACAGCACTTTTATCCACTAGCAGTCTCCTGACTTTGGTCCCCATACGAGTAGTGATGTTCCTTCCACTCTCCTCACACAGCCCTTCAATTTCTCTCCTCCTTCCCTGAAATCCCTCTATTTTTATCCTTCTTCCACAGAGATCTCCATGTGGTTTTTGTTCTTGCGACTTAATACCCATTCACCACCTCCCCATCGCCCCCTCCTCTTTTCCCCACCACCTTGCCTGTGTGGCCTATGCCATTCCTTCAAGACCCCCATTTCCTCGCGGTTGGTTTCTCTTGCCCTTTTGTGGCCCCTGTCCTGTGCCCGTCTTTTCTTCAGCCGTGGTTCTTCCCTCTCAAAGTCTCTCTTACCCAGCCTCTAAGATAAGAGATGTGCAATAACCTGTGATGTCGGGGGCTTTATATTCTCCAAAACCAGTTTGGCTGCCTTGCAAGGCTCCTGTATCTGCTTTTAGCCGCCTGGGAGGACAGGCTCAGAGGAGGACAGGCCTCTGGAGAGCAGCCTCCACCAAGAAGGCAGCTGCATTCACGAGGGAGCAGGCTGTGCAGGAATCGGCACTGCAGCAGCTCTGGGCCTTTTGGGATTTAAGCCAATATCAACTGTTGATTGGCAGTTCTTGGGGGCTTAATTTGTTGAGTCCTGCAGGAAAAAAACAACGGGAGAAAAATCTCTTCTTTCCCTAAAGCAGCAGCCTCCCTCCCTCCCCTCCTGGGCTGACAGATGGCTCCCAGCCTGGAGGTTGCAGCCCCCCCCCCGCTCCAGTGACACCGTTGCCTGTCAGCCAGCAGGATGTGGGGCTGTGTGGTCCCCTTGCCCTCGCGGGCCCAGCTTCCCTGGTTTTGGATCCACTAGATGGTTAGAATTCCCTTAACTGTGCATAGTTCATTGCTTGTTTTATATACAAACAAGCCCAGAGGCTCTGGCTTCTCTGCTGCCGCATCTCTGCCGTACCAGTGTTGCTACAATTTCCAGCTCCCTGTGCTTCCCTCTCCTGTGCCTTTTCTTCCCGCTGACTTATCCAGCCAGTCCTGAGCATCTGATGCTTGCCCTTAGTCCACAGGAAAGCTCTTTGGTGGTATAATTGGGTAATACTTTTACGCAGGTCACAGCCGTGTCCTCCCTGAGGCTGACACTAAGGGAAGGACATATTACTGATGCTGGTTTGCCCTGATACGGTTATGTCTTGGGCTGTTCAAGATGAAGGCAGCAAGCTAACGCATGCTCATCTGATAACTTTTCACCCTTTCCTCAGCCTGTACAGTAATATTTCTTGACGGTGGGCAGCAACATTCAACTTGGCGTCTAATCATTTTAAAAGCTGAGGGCACTGATGAAGGGGAGAGCTCTTTACAGAGGCTCTGGAGCTTCACAAAATATATTGTAGCAATGAGATGGTCAGTCTCCATCTGTACCCTTTGCAGACCACAATCTTGTTTAAAACATCTCTCAACCTTGTCATTCTTACTACTTCTAACTCTCAATGTCCAGTGTGCACTCTTGTTTTACACTATTTCTGCAACCTTTGTTCTGCCAGCATTCAGTTTATCCTTTGTAAGAGGCAGCTACGAAAATGCTGCTCACAGTTGTAGCTTCTCCGGCTTCTGCCATCTGTGGCACCCTGATGGAGGTGGGGGCTTGGGGCAGGGACTGTTCTCTGTGTGTGGCCCCCAGTTCCAAGCTGGAGTGACCCAGCCTCGCCCACCTGCTCTTCATTTCTCATGTTTCAGAACTGAGACACTTCCAGGTGATGCGGGTTTTACCTTCTCCAGCACCCCTCTCAGCTTCGTCTGAATAGGCACTTTTGTCCTTAGTGCGCACATTTTTGGTTCCAGATTTCAGAGGGGCTTTTGCCTCTTCAAAGTTATTTTTAAGCAATGTAGAAAACCCGATAAAACACCTATCAAGAGAAATGTCAGGTGTACGTGATTCTGAATTGGTTTGAAAGCTCCTCTCTGCTAATCAATGCGCAGAGTCTGTGTGGAGTGTGCAGACAAAAGGCGAGGGCTGTGGCAGGACCCTGGAGTCCTCGCTCTCGCGCTGCGCTGGATTTCAAAGCGTCTCTTCAGGCATCCAGCACATTGTTCATGACGTGCTGTGTGCACATCTGTTCCACGCGGATGCCTCACACGTAGGACGAATTGGTGGCCTCTTCCAGCACCGCCTGCTTTGTAGTGCTTGTGGTGGTGGTGCTGCCTCAGCTCCTGTTTTGGGAGATGACGTCTGATCTGCTTCCTCATGTCCTAGGACAGGGACTATGCAGGTGCCATGAGAAGATAAGGGAATTATCAGTAGCTTTTTTCTTTGAGACTTAGAGGAGGAATTTAAGGATTTAGGGTGATTTTCTTTCAATGCTCTTGAAATCTTCCTGTGGGCAAGACGAGCTCGTGGCCTCAGTAGATGCTGGTCCCAGGATAAATCCCTACCTCAGGGCCAGTTCTGTAAGGAGGAGTAAGACAGCACAGGCAGTGTTTGCGAAGAATGGAAGTCACGTCTTTTTTTCAGTCCCACAAACCGAAACAGTGAATGGGTATCTGCTGTGCTCATTACCAGATTCAGTAACTGACTGCCAAACGTACCAAGTACTTTACTTACAGACACAGCCTCCCCTGGGCTGACCTGGATGACCTAGATGGACCCAGTGTCCATCTGGACCTGTGCCCTGCCCATGCAGGGGCAGTAGTCCCAAGCACTGAGGAGGTACAGGTTAGCCTGCCTCCTAAAGCAAGTGTTACCCAGATCTGGAATAGTTAGAGATATGTTTCAGTCCTGACAAAGTTTAGATATGCTTTCCAAAATCTACATCACTATCAAGTATAATAAATCTGAATGCTTTCCTTTCCATGTAAGTATTTAGTCCTTTTGTACCTCTCACAAACTTCTTGGCCTCCACAGCTTCCATTGGCTTAAATTCTGCTGCTGTAGTTTGAGCGAGCATGACATTTCCGCTGAACAATTCTAATTTCCTGTCTTTCCATTTCATTGAATATCCCTGTGCTGGTAGCCATAGTAACATAGCTTGTTGGTAAACAGGTAGGCACAACAGTTGGAAAGATATTTGTAATATACAGTTATCCTGCTAAAATGCAAAGTACATTGTACTTTTCTGTTACATATTTCAGTTTGGCTTGAGCATTTGAAAGAAGAAAACCAGCTTCATAAAGGGTTCAAGTCTATTTCATATGCTCATACTAACACAGAAAATACGCACATCCTCTCGGGCTATTTGACATAATTAATATTAGAGTTTTTAAAATAAAACTTACGTAATAACCAGAAGAAGATGAGTCTAGTTTAGTAACTCTCCTCTCTACTGTCTTTGTTTTAACTTCAGTAGCTGTAAATACTGGATCAGAAGGATTTATCTGTGTATATAAAATCATACTTTTATTTCATGTTCTTGTTTTTTTAAAGCAAATAACTTTCAGAACGAAATGTAGGTTTTGATTTATGAAATTAGCCAGTAACTAATACATAGTAACCTACACTTATTTATGTCTCTTCTTTAGGCGTTTTTTAGCTTTGCCTACAGAACAGTGGATTATGAAACCTTTAAGGCAATTAATGATGCCTGCCTTGTTTTTGATGGAAGACTTGTGATCGATACCAAATTCCGTACTAATGATGTCAGTATCAGGGCTGCCGGTCCTTTAACAAAGTACTCCAGGAGATACTGTGTGGATGAATGGACACACAGCAACTTCAATTCAAAAGAGATTGGCTTTGAGCTTGCTGCATCTATGCTGAATCTCTTTGATCCAACCCCTAAGCCCTTTTCTAAGCCACCAGAAGGCACAGATAGACTCATCCCCATGTACAAAGGGTGTAAAATTAAAGGTATGTCAAAATGGATTTCTGTCATACTTTGATACACTCTCTGGTATTTTTGCTGTTATATAATAAGGGTAGGTCCATCTCACCTAAGATGCCATCTAATGGCAGTGAAGTCCTCAAAGCTCCTTATATAGTCAGTGGAGAGAGATGAGTTGCAGTAAAAGCTTACGCTGTAGATTTTTGCTAATAACGGACCAAGTTGTGCTTTCATTTATATTGCAGTAAATATGGAGTGTTTCCAGTGAAACTCAGTATCTTTATTCCAAGTTCAAGATAAGAAAACTATAATCAGAACTTTTCAACGTGTGGCTACTGTGCCAGTATGTATAAGAGTACCAAAAAAAGTTTGTAATGTAGTCCACCAAAACAAAAGAAGTTCCTTGTTTTCTTTTTAGAGCCATTTAGTAAACAAAAAAAAAAAGATTATGGGAGAAGGAGGGCAAACAAATACTTTATTGTCTTCTTTGTTTATGATTTAACAAATCTCATATTTTCATTTATGGCAGGAGGTGTTCTTCCTGGGGGTTATAATTACGTGCATATTTCCAAACCAGAAATCCCCATCCGCTTGGACTTAGAACTTGCACTGTGTGATCATGTAAGTTACATTATGTATTGTCGTGGTTTCAGGTCAGCTCAGTCGGTAACAAAGCACCACGAAGCCGCTCACTCACCCCCCCACCCCCTCGCCTGGCCACGTTGGGATGAGGAGAAAATCCAAAGGCAGGCTCGTGGGTCGAGACAAGGACTGGGAGGGATCACTCCCCACTGATGGTCACGGGCAAAAGACAGGCTCAACTTGGGGAAGAAACAAAATCCATTTAATTGACTACAAATCAAATCAAAAA
>VYZV01024878.1:0-22912 GCA_013401275.1 Pandion haliaetus | reverse complement strand
TCACTCCCCGCCTAGAGGCGGGTCCGACATTTTGGCACACGGGGCCGACATTTTGGGGCAGCGAATTCTTCCAGCAACTTCTTAAAGGGGCCGCCTCTGCAGCCCCCCTCCCCTGCCACCAAGGAAAACCGCGCCACACAAACCCATAACATGTATTTAGAGGCCTTCCGGAGCTGGGACTTACTAGTAAACTCTGGAATGGAACAAAACACATAAAACCCCCAAATCTCTATTTAGTTTATTTTCATGTAAATTCACTGTCGTATTATAAATGTGGAATACATACAAATAAGGTTATCTGATTAACTTCTTTACTGCAGTTATTGATTCCTTTGCAAAGAAATCAGCCGAAACCGAAAGGGTTTTGGTCCTTGAAGGCAGGAAAGACTTGTCAGGCCCTAATGCCCTGAACTCTTCATTACTATTTGTAGCACTTTGGGTTCAAATAGCTCCCTAATGGGGCACTACAGCTCAACTCCTTGACCCTTTTTTTTCCAGAGCTGGTGGCTCAGCCACTGTACCTGGTTCCTGAGCCATTTGTCTTGGCCCAGGTTGGGAGATTATCATGTTGGCTTTTCTTCAGTACTCTTGTTTACAAAATGGCTTTCCTTTTGCTTGATTCTGTAGAAAGACAAGTCATTTTCTCAGTCATATGGAATATGTTGCTTTTGAAGTTCTTAGCACATATTTAATACACAGCACATCAAGGTAGTGGTGGTATTTGCCATCAGATTTGCATAAGAACAAATCCAGTCAGCTAAGCCTGGGTGCATCATATAAATCAGGTACAGCTGGTGAACAGGTATGAATTGCATACCTAACTGAACCTCTTAGGTGTTCATTTCCATAATTTATGATATTTGGCTTCTCAAAAGATGCACGATTCCTATAAAGAGGACATAAGGTACTATTAGCTGGATTTCACTAAAATATGCTTTCAGCCTTAGCGCTTAACCTCTTTCCTCCCTGCAATAAGGTGCTATAAATGCATACTGATGATAAAACTTCACAGCCAATCAGTGAAATTCAGTTGATTTCTACACTAGTAGGAAAAGAATATATTCGGGATTTATTCTGGATATTCTCCGTACTTGGATGCTAGAAAATAGCTAGTGCTGCAACCATGAGAGTCATCTTTGAACAGGAAAGAGGGAAGCACTTTGCACAGTTGGGCTACATAGGAGATTTCCCATGATACAAACGTGGAGATGCATCTCTTACTGGAGAACCTGACTTGCGAAACAAGAAAAGGACCAGATTCATGTATTTTAAAGCCAGAGAGGACCATCCACCTAGGCAAGCTCCTGTTTCATACAGATTATACCTTTTTCTTCAGGGATTTCTGCATCAAGCCCATTCTTGTAGTTGATGTAAAGAGTGGCTTTTAAAAGACTACTTCAGTGCTGATTTTAAAACTTGGACAGCGCTGGTCCATAGAAAGAAATTATATTTTTTAAAAAGGAATCCATGCTTTGGGAGGAGGGATCAAAGCATGGCTCACCTTGTTTTCCAGCTTTGCAGATCCAGGATGAGCTGTCCAAAGCAGCATGTACTGGGAGGCAGAAAGGACTCTGAGAGAGAGAAAATTGGTTTTGTCACTCCAAATTGCTAGAGCATGATTAGAATTCTTTTGCTGCAGCTTTGATTACCTGCTGTCTGAAAAGGGAACATCTTTAAAGCCACTCAAGAAACTTCATGTAAATCCTAAAAGAATTTTCTAAGAAAGAAGTAAGAGAAGCTAGTGAAATGTATTAGCTGAGAGCTGTGGAAGTAACAAAGGTTACTGTAGCCTAGCAACAGGTTTTAGAAATATATAAAACTGGAACATGAATACAGCTTTAAAAAATAGATTCAAGCTATTTGATCTTCCCACTGCAATATGAGGTTTGAAACAAATTTTTACATTTTTGACTTTTAAGTGATTTGATTTAACAACTGAAACGAAATGCTACAGTTTAAGCATCAACATCCAACATTATTACTCTTTTACTGATAGTAGAGTTGGAGTTAGCAACACTTGGCAGACTCTGTTCAAATTGGCAAGAGGGAGCCACTGAGAGCAATTCTAAATCATATATATATGTGTATGTGTTTGTGTGTATATATATACACACACATATGTGCATATATATGTAACGTAAGTATATGCATGTATGTTTTTTAAAGGCAATAGTAATTCACCATTTAGAAGTCTAGAACATAGGCTGAAGGAAACGTCCTATGCGATCAAGCCTAGCCTCCTGCAGTTTCAGGCAACCATCTAGTACACAGCGCCCTTTATAGAATGTAGAAGTTTGTTTTAGAACTGAACAGGGTTCTTCTTGGTATTTCTTTCCTTGTTGGAAGGCTGTTCCAACACATCGCACCTCTGACTACTGGAAAACTTAAACTTGTACACAAAGCCAAAAATGCTTAATTGGTATGTGGTAAGTCTTTGAGTTGTAACATTGAAGTTTGCTTGTAACTGATTAATGTGATAGTATCAACCCTCTGCCTACAATTGTATAGCTTCTACGATGTGCCATAAATTTGGACTCTGCACATATACTGTGTGTATATACATATATATATCTCTATGCATATATTTTTCTATACATGTATATACACACGTGTGATATATACACATAATATATATATGTATAGTTATTAATCTGGAGAGAGAATAAAAGTATACCAGTATTCTTCATTCATCAGGCTGCTATCCTATAGCAAATTATGATACACCGTGTGTATGCAATAATATGGACTCTGTGTAATAAATTAGGATGAATAGAGTTCAATTCAGTTGCCTAAACAGGCATCCAGTGTTTGGGATGCCTTAGGGCATCGCTTCTGACCTCCAGCTGCTGCTTCAGGAGGTCACGGGTCTCCCATGGATCTTGTGTCATAATTGCCAGCACAGTTCGGATGGCACAGATACCCTTATGTGTCTGAAATGGCACTCGGGATTGGGCAGCCAAAGCCCATGCTGCACAGGCAGTCGTATGCTGCACAGTTTTGTGTGCAGTTAATCAAGGTCTAAACCAAACAGAAAATCTTTGTGTCCAAACGACAGCAAAGTGCCTTCTTGTATAAACCATGTTACCAGGAACGGGTAATCTTGATCAAAAAAAAAAAAGGGTTGTGGATTTTAAGAAATGGTACATATCAGCTAGGAAACCTAAGCTGATCCTGTATGTATGCCAAGTCAGGTGTTCGTTCCATCTCCACAGTTTTTCTTACATTTTCTGTTCCAGGGGATGGAGATCATAACCGGCGAGGCAAGACATGGGAATTATTTCAGGATGCATATCAACAAATATAATATGATAGACAGCATCACCTGCTTTTCAAAGGAACCTTTTCCTGTCTCCAACTACATTTGCTTGTATGGACAGCATGAGCGTCTTCTTAATGACCTTTATTATCGCTGGAATGCAGGGCAGATTACAGATCTTTACAGGTAAGATAAACTGAACATTGTGTATAAAATCTACATTCTGGCAGAATTTTAGTTTTATTTTATTACAGTTTGTCTTCTGGCTATTTTCCCTTAGAACAAAAGATAGATTTTTAAAAACATTTTCCATTATTTGGCAAAATTATCAGTGGTAGTGCAAGTCCTGAAGGCCTTCCTGGAAAGAGCTGTGTGTCTGAGATTTATTTAGAGACGGAGCAGTGGTTTACTTGACCATCTTTCATCTGAAACAGCATTTCGGTATCTTTATAACTTTTGCAGATGTGCACTTTATAACTTCTTCAGTAGGCTTAACTCATTCAGCTGAACCTGAACAATCCTTTTTTACTGAAGATGCATATTCAGAAGTCACTTTTAAAAGTCACTATTTTTGTCACTTCGAATCAAATTTTTAAGCTGAAGGTTTCTGGGGAGATTTTAAATCACTCATGATGATAGTCACACTCAACAACTTGCCTGCTTACCTGGTGATAAAACAAACCCTGAAGTTTATCCTCTAGTCTGTGTTCTCTGCGTAAGGGAGTTAATTTTATAGCTGGAGGCTGTGTCAGGACTCTGCATATTTAGTGGAGGTTCCCCATCCAACTTGCAGGACTTACCCCACCACAGCAATTTGCAGCAATGAAACAGGTTTTGCAGATTTTCTGAGGTGCTCCCCTCTGCCCACTGTGCCCAAGCAGGCGCAGGGCAATCCTGTGGACTAGGTGTTCCAAGGCAAGTCTCTCAAGTGGTGGGAGAGACTAGAGAGCCTGGCTATTTCTAGCCAAGATTTATGTGCCATCTCCTCTGAGAGAATTTTTCATTGCTTTTGGAAGTGCAAACTTAATTAAGGAAGTTATCATGGAGAGAGGAGTATCTGAAAAAATGAGATCTACCATATCTTTAATCTTCCTCTAGAATTTCGTATCTTAAAAAATTACCTGGCCTATGCCTCAGTGAAAACAAGTACTTTTGAGGTCAAGCTCGATTAAAAAACTAAACCAAAACAAAGCAAAAAAACCCCAGCCTTCAGTTTCATTCATTCTCTGAGCATCTAATTGAAACAGGAGGGAAAGAAGAACTTGCTAATACATCTTATTTTGATTTTCATTTTCATTTGGGAACCTAAATTGTCACAGACAGAGAAGTGAAGTACCGCATTACATAAGCTAGTTTAGAGACAGAAAGCCAAGCACAGGAACAAATAGTAAATTTTTACCATGATAAAAAGCTGATAGTGGTGCCTTAAAGGTCTCCAGGTCTGATTTTGTTATATGTATAACTGATTTGAAGAAAGACATAAATGGTAGCAAAATTTTCAGATTAAACAATGTGACTTAGGTAACAGTTTGTAAAAGTTTTCTGTAAAGGATGTGCTGTGGTCCAAAAGAAACTTTGCATGATAATAGCAATCTACTGGTTCAAAAAAGTCTGTAGGAATGAAGCACCTGGTATCTTGAGACAGGGACTTAAGAGCCTCTGAATTCCTGTACCTCTTTCTCTAGCTTTTGCACTTCTGCTAGTTCAGTGTCAAAAAGCTTCGCTGGAATATGGATAAGGCATGGTACACTGCTAAGGACAGAGAAATGAGAATGTCTGCTGAAATCAGGGATGAGGGGGGATCCATCCAAGCCATTCAGTTAATGACGAAAGATTGGTTTGTATGCCATATTTTGAGAATATCAGCTGCCATCTCAAAGGGTGAACTCCCCTGAAAAGGACTCAGGGCTTCACCGGGACTGGATGTGTGGCTCTTGCAATTCTTCTGATGTGTTTTGCAGTCCTCTTCCCGCACTCTCTCCTCATTGTAAATATTACAGAGTCTAGCTCCTCGTTTTTTTTCTTCTTGTCTTGTACTGAAAGATGAGATGAACCCAAACTTCAAATGTGAGGTTTAAAAGTTTCTTGGACAAAAACACTTCTTTACAAATTTCATTTCAGGAGATCTTTGTATGCCTCTGCTGAGAGGAGTGTGAAACTTGTGAATTGTTGCTGCCACAGGGATTGATTTTGATTTGTAGAAAACGTTGGTTTTGTTTTACAAGAGAGGAGTGGCACACAGCAAATGTAAAGTTCACTTAAACAGTATATTGTCAATAGGTGTTAAGTAGAAACTGACGGGGGATGACACAATTGTATGAGATACGGGCTAAGATGGCAGATAATTTTCCTTCCTTGTCACAGCTGAGGCTGATCAGCTGATACATTTTGAGCACTGAAAGAAACTCAATATTCAGGTTGTGGCAAGGTATCATCAGTCTTTTTCATGGTGTTAACAACATGCAAACACAGCTATGACCTAACCTTGTCTATGAACCACAAATGTTGCCAGAGACTTACGCCTTTGTTGTTTGCCCAGATGTGGTTACAGTGTCAGTTGTAGGTACTAGCAAGTTTCACGCCAGTATCAACATCTGGAAGAATAAATCACCTTGCTTTGGGATTTCCACCTGCAACACAGGTAGCAATATTTTCCTGACCTTGACAAAACCAGCATTTGTTCCCTTTTTCTCTGTTGCGGCATGTTGCGCATGTAGCCCAGCTACAGTGGACCTCAGTGCAGGTGCACTTACTTGCAGTCTTGACAGCTATGCACACAGATTTTGAAGGGGTGAGACATTAACTTTCTGAACGGACAGCTTATTTCTTCATGAGGGAAATTAAGAACGTATTAGCCGCCCTCGCTCTCATGATTGTGATAGGATACCCACACAGTGCACTGATCAGGGGATTACAAGTAAGATCAAGTTCTGAACATCCACAGAGATTTTAAAAAATCTGAGAAGAGATGAGGATCCCAGGGATGATCTGTTAATAGGATGAGTCAGGCCAGTCAACATTGTAAGAGTAAGAAGTGCAGCATTATCTGACGGCAGCATATACACTCATTGAGGGAGTCATCAGCTCCTGCAAGACCAGGCTGCTTGTCTCTTAACTGGTCTTTGCTTACCAGGATCTGAAGTTGTGCAAGGTCAGGGCTCTCTTGCATCCACATACTCACAGGCATCACAACCTGCATGTCTGGGTGGTCTGGCCAGGATCACTAGCGTGCCACACAGGGGACACCACTTATCGGGTCCTCATCACATCTCTTGAGCTCTTCTTCTTAACTAGTGATGATGAACTAATTTTGGACTTAGTCTTTTACAGCCTTTAGATGTGGATGTTGTTTGGGATCTTTTGCCTCCTTATTTTATCTCACCTCTTGTTGGCCCGTGGCAAAATTCCTGAATTACAATTGCCACGTTTTTCTTATCTGGTTCTTTTATTGCCTCTAGTTCTGTTTTTCCTCTTTATACCTTATCTTTAGATAGGTTTGTTCCTTCTCTTCTTGCTCTTTGGTCATTTGAATGAAATCACATATGTTGCTCTGCAGCAATTAACCTAAACTGTTCTTTCATCCTTGCTTGCTTGTTTCTTCTGGTGCTTTCACACACATGCGTGCACACACACATACATTTCCGTTCATATCAGTCTTGGTATTTCTGTTACAAATGTCTATACTATGAGGAGGATAGATTCTCTAGCTAGTTTAACAGGTGGGAGACAGAAGAGCAACTCACTGCAGTAAAGTCCTTTGCAGTCAGCCAAGGCAGAGTGAGAAAAGGAAGAGACAGTGAGAAGAGGAAGAAAACTGCCTGTAATCTCCACCTACCAGTCCTAGCACAAAGCAAACTGGCACAGGAAATTTCTTCTTTCAGGAGGTAGAGCAATGGAAAAAGGCCGGCAATATAATGTAGTCTCATCATATATAATATCATATATACAATACATATACGTCCACATAATACAATGTTATATACAATGTACATATATATATGTACAATATACAACAATATACAGTGTTAAAACCTAGCCATGAGAAGACTACCTATTAGAAAACCATTAAATTCAAAAACATTTTAGCATCTCTTGTGAGGTGAAGATTGTCTTGAGGCTTTTATGTAGCTAAAAAGTGGTGTCTGGTCGGCTTTTAGCAAGGAATATGAAAATGCATTCGTTGATTTCTATGTGTGTGATAAAAAGAAGAAAAACTGTTTTGGGTGCTGTTCACGTGGTCTATAATGATCTCACGTGACCATGTGAATGCAAACCTGATGTTAGGACTGAATTTCTCCCTTTGACTTTAAAAAAAATCCTTTTAAACTAGACACATTACACTTACATCCACTTACAGTATCTTCTAGCAAGACGTGAAGTGGCCTTAGTGTGAGACTATGAGAACGTTGTGGTTTGTTAGTTAAGCTGCTGAACTTGCTGGTTTGAGACATTCATTCCCCTCCTCCCTTCTTTATGCCTCTATTTTGGGGAGGGCCTTCCTATAAAGCAAGAAAGTACAAGGTTTTAATCTTTTGGTCTGCGTTTAGATTTCCCAGCATGGCATCTAGTTCCAAGAATGGACACAGTGGAACAGCTGTCACCTGGGAGCTAATTTATTTCTGTGTAGCATGCAAATTATCTTTTAAATAATTAGAGACTGCACCTAGCAATGAATTTCCTCACTGATTTGCGTTTGGTGTAAGGGCTGAAAGTTAACCCCATGATACCGGATTTCCTGACCATAGTGTGCCAGTGCCATTTCCAAATTAGCATGAACAACAGGCCCTCAGGATTCAGCTAACTTGGAAGAAGTAGCCCCTTCCGGTTGTGTGTGTGAAACAGCAACTAATGGTAATAATGAGATAAATAACATTTCCTTTTGTTGAGAGAAAAGTTCCATTGATCTCAGTATGAGATCTCAACATGATTAAAAGCTGCAGGACTTGACCCACAAGCAAATGGAAGATTGAAGAAGATTGAAGTCACTTCTCTCACCTCTTCCCTTCCTTGACAGCCGGCTGAATATGAGCCAGTGGTGTGCCCAGGTGGCCAAGAAGGCCAACGGCATCCTGGCCTCTACCAGAAACAGTGTGGCCAGCAGGAGCAGGGAAGGGATCGTCCCCCAGTACTCAGCACTGGTGAGGCCGCCCCTTGAGCGCTGTGTTCAGTTTTGGGCCCCTCGCTCCAGGAAAGACATGGAGGTGCTGGAGCGTGTCCAGAGAAGGGCAACGAAGCTGGTGAGGGGCCTGGAGCACAAGTCTGATGAGGAGCGGCTGAGGGAACTGGGGTTGTTTAGCCTGGAGAAAAGGAGGCTGAGGGGAGACCTTCTCGCTCTCTCCAACTACGTGAAAGGAGGTTGTAGTGAGGTGGGTGCTGGTCTCTTCTATCCAGTAACTAGTGACAGGACGAGAGGAAATGGCCTCAAGTTGCGGCAGGGGAGGCTTAGGTTGGATATTAGGAAACATTTCTTTCCTGAAAGGGTTGTCAATCACTGGAACAGGCTGCCCAGGGAAGCGGTGGAGTCACCATCCCTGGAGGTATTCCAAAAGCATGTAGACAAGGCACTTCAGGACATGGTTTAGTGGGCATGGTTGATGGTTGGACTTGATGATCCTAAAGGTCTTTTCCAACCTAAATGGTTCTATGATTCTATAATTCCTCCTACAGTAAATGTACGTTGTGGGGGAAGCTAAGCAGGGTGGTGGCCATGCATTGCCCTACCCCTGCTGCCGGTCAGAGGGGTCCACCAGTGGCTGCGGTCCCAGCCTAGTCCCGCGCCAGGGAAGGAAGCCCCTGAGCCCCTAGATTTGCAGGACCAACAGTCTGATGCCCCCAGTCACACTTTTACTGGTTATGTGTATTCAGACCGCTGCCCTTTAAGACTTTAAGTTCATAAATTTATCAGCCTAGCAAGCAGTAACCGAAAAAGCCAGCATAAAATCATCTGAGTATATTGCCACAGTCACTTGGCTACAAAATGCACTAGTGCACTTGAGAGTGTAAGCTTTTAGTGAATTAGATACTCCTCCTCCATATTACAGTATTTTCACAGCTCACTGAAAGCCTCAAATGCTTTTGAATTATTTTTTGTTTTGGAGAAACAATGCTTTTAGCTCTCATCGCTTAACCAGCCAACACTGTATCTGATGGAACTAAAGAGTTTTAAAGTTTTTCCTTTCTCCTTCTTTAGCAGACAGGTACTATGGACTTTTTTAAAGGAGGTCTTGGTGCAACTCTGCAACTGCACAGTTAAAAAATACGCTCCTCAGAATGCCTCGATGCCTTAGCTGTGATCCCAGTGATGTAGATACTAATGTGATAAAAACAGATATTAGTCTTTTTCAAAAATAATTGCCTATAGTTAAGCTTCTGCAGCCATATTTGGGCCTGATTCTCATAGGTGTTAGGTACTCCAGCTTAATTCAGAGTAGCATCTGAGCAGGCTCAGTTTGTTACTTAGCTAAACACGAATTTAAGAGTCAATGTTTTTCTTTCTACCTATGCAAACAACAGCTGAAAAAATAGGCTGTTAAGCCAGAAGATGACCACATCCAGTCAGACAGCTGTCTCTTCTGACCGCACCACAGTGGGAAGCACTTCAGCCCTCTGACTGTTTTATAGGATGCCAAGGTCTACTGGGCAAATTGTCAAGGCCTTGGACAGGCAATATTTACTGACCAAGAAAAGTCCCATCCTCACTTGTTATTGTGCTACAAGAAAAAGGCACCATTGCCATCAGCGATGGTCACCCTTCCATCTGCCTCATGCCACCACAGTAGGTGTACTCACTCCCTCTGGGCCTTCAGCCATTATGTTCCTGAGCAGAGAGGTCTTACGATGCAGTTGTCCGATGTCAGGGCAGGCAAAACCATAGGAACCAAAGACACAGTATCCTAAAGCCGAGGATTTTGTATACAAACCTTTTATGTCACCTGGAAATTTAACAGCATTATTCCCCAGATTTGGAATCCACTTTAGGAAGGAGTTTCTGCAATTTTTATTCAGTTCCCATAATCATAGAACCATAGAATGGTTTGGCTTGGAAGGGACCTTAAAGATCATCTAGTTCCAACCCCCCAGCCGTGGGCAGGGACACCTTCCACTAGACCAGGTTGCTTCTCAGAAAGGCTCAACTGGAATTTGAGCACCTGAGAGTGAAGCTCTTTCCAACAAGGAAGACTTCTCTTGAAGGAAGAAGAAAGCAAATTCCTGTAGGTTTCATATGAAGTGTCCCTTGTACCACACTCCTTCCCTTCCCTCAGAGGTCTCCGGTGCTTGCTTGAAAGCCTTCAAATTCTTTCCATTACCCTAGCAGCAGAAAAAAGCAGGGCGTGGGGAGAGAGCTCTACAATATTTTTTCTTTTATTTTTAAGCTTACAGATTTGTTACTGGTCATCAGTGCTTCATGCTGCTTCACAAAGGAGGAATGTAACCAGCCAGTTACACCCTTTTGTATTCTCCTGAGGTGAAGGCAACTCTAAGGCAGTTGCCAAGTTATGGAACATGTCCACAGAGCTGGTGGAATCTCCCTCCACTGCATCTTAAGTACGAAACAGATAATTAGAGGGGTCTCCTGATACTTGGCAACCAAACGGATGCTCACTGGCATTGTGCCTTTAATATGAGGTAGAAGTGCTTCATGTAGGCTTCATTTGGCATTAATGAAAGCCAAATTTACTACAACAATGCATAAAAATCTGACCCACTAGTTTCTAAAATACTTAAGTAGCTTATTTATCAAATTAGGTGTGAGTGGTTTTCTTATGTGGGATTTTGTAATACTGTATTAATGAACTTGTTTTCAGTCAGGACCTACAGAAGGTGCTGGCTGCATCACATTAATGTGGCACTAATACTGATGACGAGGCAAAGGAGCACCACTGTTGCATGCAGCAAAGGCAGCATCACTGGAGGAAAGGCACAGAACTGGGCTGACAGTGATGAAGTGTCCTGTCAGAGGCAACATCATTACGCCAATCAGTTTCCAAAAGGCACCCTCTGAAATGTTGTGTTGCTCAGCCATCCCCTTCTCAAGTTTCTTGTTGTACCTATTCACCAAGTTTACTCTCCGTGTAATGCTGAAGTTAGTAAGATGCTGTATGTTAAGCACTTCTGGTATTTAACAATCTGTAAAGCATTCTGATAGACTAACACAGGGTGTAGCAATCAAAGTGTTTTGAATAACACATAGCACAGAGTACTAAGTGCTCTGTTTATATTGTGTTTATATTTAGTTCTTACCGGAAATGTGCTTTGAGTCATCTGTACTTAGTACGCTTCAGCTTGCATCATGGAGCCATCGTGGTGCACAGAGGCTGGACATTCAGATTTTGCTATATATATATGTAGGCTTTCCAGCTAAGAGCTCAGGTGTGTTACAGGGTCAGTCCTGTGAAGGAGTCTGAGAAGGTGGGATGTATTTTAAAGGACGATGAGCAGAGAAACCTTACAGGCACGCTCATCCAAGTGAGCTCAAAAAGACTTTGTTGCTTTTTTTTTTAAATAACTTTGTTTCCAGCATTTTAAGGGCTTGTCTTACTCATTGACAATTTGTCTACCCTGCATAGTGGTCTCAAGTAGCACCATGAGGAGCTTATGCTCGTCGTGTGATAGCAAAGCTATCTGCAGCAAGATGCAGGTGCGCTCTGAGTGCCTCATCTCCATTGCAAGCTTTGAAATTCTCCAGAGTTGGGGTTTATACGTCCACCAAGCTGCAAAGGTCAGTTTGGGAACTGGTGATATGAGTGGCCAGGTCCGTAGAGAGAAGCCCCCATCGGCAGACAATAACCAGAGGCTCTTTGGCAAGTAGGAGTTGGGAGGGCAGCTTACGACTCTGGCAATACCTGTGCATGGAACAAAAAGTACAGGGGACTTTGCTGAAATGTAGTGACAAAGGAATTTTCTTCCCAGCGCCAGAACAGCAGATAGGATTCCGTGCTCACATATGAAGGGAACAAGCAACTTACACATGCACAGATCTGTGGTGATGCACCCCAGATGTCTGTTAGAAGATTGGCATGCAGCCTGGCTGTGGTGGGTGTTGCTGTCTAAGAGGCTACGCACCCTGAAAAAAAAAAGGGATGCTGCAGACAAAGTGGCACAGCTTCAACAGCAACAGGTACTGATATGCAGTAGGACACAAGGCTCCCAAACATGCATCAGAAATGCGTGAAGGGAGTCAAACTCCCTTTCACTAAGATGCTTTGGAAAATTCCACCCAGAAACTATAAAAGTGAATAGTACCACTGGATGTTTCCTTAGCTGTTCTCTTCAAACCCTGTCATTTCTGTTCTCATTACATTTTGCGTATTAGCTGTTCAAGCTAAATGCTCAAAAATATTTTGAGTGGTATGAACAACATTTACTTATTTTAAAGTAACCATTTAGATCTTTTCCACTTAAGTTCAGTTCACAGATCATAGTACTGTTTATATTAGGCTAAAAGTGATTTATTAAGCAGTGTCATTTAATGAGAGTTTAAGCAGAAACACCACACCGGACTGTTTATTGATGCAACTCTAAGAAATCTCACAATATAACAAAAAAAATAGGAAAAAGAAGACCACTGGATGTTTTCAGTATTATTTTTAAAAGGACCAGGTAAAGATAAAAATTTATTACTTATAGCCTGGATAATCAGCGATTATTTACACACGAAATGCACGCTACATAGAAAAGCTGGTTTTAAACCAGACTTTCAAAAATGAAGAATGATTGTTCATTAAGAGAAATAATAGAATGCACTGCTCTCTGGAATTTGCTGGATCCCATACCATTAGCACACCATGATTACACTTAAGGGATTCCACCTTAGGCCTTTGTTCATCATGCAGACGGTGAGACTTATTTTCTGCAGGGATAAAAAAAAAAACAAAACAGAAAGGAAATGTGGCAGGTAGTGAGCATGGCTGAGAGGGACTAATGCTACTCAGTACACTTTACAGGTTAATTAGAGGAAAATTTGTGTGCTTTTTATGATGAGAGAGAGAATAAGGAAGGAGGAACACATGAAGGGATATCAAAGCACTAACAGCTTTTTCCTCCCAGAATTAAATGCTAACCCCAAGGTGCACTAGTAAAGCTCTACTTACGTAGCAAATCAATATAAATGGCAGACCCCTTTAGGTGGCTTTAGATTTCTATATATTAATGTCGCTTTTAAGGAGCAGCTAACTTGCTAATGAAGAGCTACGTTACTAACAAATGCCACGTCCAAATTAGTAAGTAAAGGCTAGTCAACCCAATCTTACCACATTAATTTGCAGTCGAACCTTGCTGATTCATATTAATAATTATGCAAACCATTATGAATGATTGAACTCTGAATTCATAAACAAGTAATTGCAGAAAAGCAGTCATACCACTGCACACAGCATATTTGTTCATTTTGTGCATCAGATTTAATTTCCTTTTAATTGTTTTTCATAACACGTTACGTGTGAAATAGTACTATGTGAAAAAACGCAATAAAACTTATTTCAGGGTCAGCCATAATTTCCTCATAAAAAGAACAGACAGCAATGTTTTTGTATCAATTTTAAAGAGCACGGAGTTTAGAAAGTTTAAAGAGCAGTTCAGTGGGAATCAGCTACACAGTAACTGCTACTATCTAGTGAAGTATCTAAACTTTACCAAATTCCAGTGCTGAAATAACAGAGACTATCTCTCGAGGACACTTAGAACAGGGAAGGACTGCAGCATCTCAACGTGAAGCGAGTATTGCCAAGATCTGCTTTCTGAAATGGCACTTTAATGTAAAATTTTAAGGATATTAAAAATGCAGAAAACAGAAATGATTTACGAGTCATGATGGATAACAGTCATTTGCAAAGTGAAGATGCTGGCAAGCAATACATAGTGTAAACCACGACCCACATCCCCCTGAAGCCAGCAGGTCTCTGCAGTAGCCCCAGTGAGGTTTTGGACCGGGCCCAGTGGGATCAGTATTGTCCTCGACAAGGTCTGGATTCAGTGGCCATTTTTCTTGAGCAAGAACTGTAAGATCAGTTGCACTGCACTATGTTTTGCTATTGCAGCTACAGAAAAAAGGGTCTTGTAAACCACAGGTTTTAAAACAGTTCACTTCCAAAGAAAAGACATTGCACGTTTGGTCATAGTTCTGTTAAAAGTGGTAAAAAAGCACAGGCTTCCTTTCTATGATTTACTTATCAAAAACTACAAAAGAAATGTCAGCCTATAAATTAGTGAACACTGTCATTATTTTGTAAATCTGCCCAAGGAAGTAAATCACAGATTGGCTTGTCCATAAGACTATTGATTTCGCTAATTACTGGGTCAGAGCAGTAACAGAGAGTCCTAGATTAATGAATTTAACAGGAGTGACTAAAATGCATGGACAAACAGGTGTTCAGTGAGTAGAACTATAGAGTAAGGAGTTAAATAGCTTTCTTGCTACAATCATGCTGTTGGTTCAACATTTGCTTGATTGTTCAGCAGCTGTAAGTGAATTTGAAGAAATTACAAACCAGGGAACATTTTCTGTTCTTTGTGATTAAGAACGATGCTTTCAGGTGGTGCTTTATGGGATTTTACACAAATTAGTCTTGCTTTTTACCTACATAAACAAGCTGTCTTTTGAAACAATTGGTCAGATGATATTTAGCAGGAAATGCTCAGTGGTTTTACTGTCTGTAAATTTACACTTTATGATTCCTGGTCCAGCTGTGCAAGGTATATCTGGAACTACGCTACAACTTTTACTGGAATCACAGTATCTTTGTAATGAAGTGTCTTAAAAACATCCATATATTGTGCCCAAAACAACGGATCTTCTCTTTTCCTGGCAAGATGGGACATTTCTTCTTATGCGCACTTGTGTTGCAGATTAACAAAAGTCTTTTCTCCAAACTGTGTTTGGGAAGTAATGTCAGAGTGATCTGGAAATTAAAATTGCATTGCGTCCCAACCCACCGCAGTACTTTCCTCTCCCCGCTCCAGATGGAAAGGAAATTCTAAGTGGAATTCCCTGCTCTTCATAGGCACTCCTGGCATAAGTGTATTACTCTTGAGCCTGTGTTGGCTGACCAGCTGCTTTAGTTTCATCTGTGTTTGTCCTTCTGGTTTGGCTCACGGTGTTTGTAATAGCAGCAGCTTTCTTCTTACTGCCTAGGTAGTGGCAAAAACAAGAAAGAACGAGGTGTACTGCAGGGAAAGCACACCAGCATTTGGGTAGCTTTTTCCGCCATGTGCCAAAAGCACCAATTAGGAACTCGGCTTCCATAAACTGCCAAAGCCATTCAAGTTTAAAGAATCCCAATGTGCTAAGGAATAACTTTGAATATTCTGAGGTCTGAGTATTTGAGAACTGATAGAGTATCTTCCAGATGGAGCTGATACAGCCTGCAGATTTTGCGTTTCAAGCATTACATTTCTTCTTAAAAAAAAGAAATTTAAACCCAGAAAAATGGGCATCCAGCTTGAAAATTCACGGTGTTGTACTAAACATGGGAAGCTACAGAGAGGAAAGGAGACTCTACTCTACTTGCAGATTAACAGGAGATTAAGTTTATCAATGACTCTGCCTTATATTGCGGACTAAAAAAATGTGTGCTGCTCTGCATATGCGTACAGTGCTGGATGATGGAAGATACAACTCTGACCAGAGTCCCGCTGAGTTTAATGGGACGTAAGACAGGTCACTAGTGAATTGTAGACCGCTTTGTGAAGAAATGAACGTGATTTCGACAGATCTGTATTAAGGATGATTTAGAGACATTTAACAGAAGTTGCAAACAGAGTCAAACCCCTTCATAGGCTGTCCGAGTTCCTGAACTTCGGTGTTTCCTCCGAGTTTATGGGTGTCGGTGAAAGAGTGGGGGTAGCAGTGATGCAAGGAATTGAATTTGGTTTTGTTATTGTTTCTATAAAAGCTTTGAGTAGCAAAAGAACACTGACAGACACAGCATCCTCAAACTCTGTAGTTAATAACATGCCAGTCTGTGAAGGGATTTTTCAAAGGCACCCTCACAAGGAATGGGTGCCCACCTGCCCTTCGAGCTTCTGAAAATCCCCCACCTTGTCCTGGTCTCACAGCAGAGAAGTCACCGGGTGCACGGGCAAGGCAGCAGCGAGTGCCGGCTGCTTAGGGCCGCAGTTTAAATTCCCTTAACTGGATTCTGCGCTCTGTCTCGGCGTGCATACGCGCTCTGCTAATTTGATAAGCTCACCTGCAGGGAGGGGTTATTCCACATAGTTTAATGTGCTGTCGGGTCTGCATTCCCACTGCATAAGGTGTGCCTGCAGGCCTGTCCGCTGTGGCACCGGTTATCTCTGCTGTCATCAGGCTCATGGAAGCAGCAAGAAAAGGAATGAAAGTAATCAAAAACATATTACAATCCTCGTATTAAAAAGAAAACCGCTATTTTTCAGGCTGTAATAATGAAATTTACTTTCACATTAAGAGGAATGAGAAAATCAAACCTTTTTTAAAAATTGGTTTCTGGTTTTTTTTGCCATGTTGGACACGTTCATATCACTGCTTTNTTTTTTTTTTTTTTTTTTGGGGGGGGGGATTTCAGCTGAGATTTTCCAAGAACAGCACCCAATATGAAATGCATAAAGACAAAATCAACAATGGTCCTCAGAAGCCCAAGTGGAATTTATTTGGGCCTTGCTTTGCTTCATTTTCATGAAGGGAAGCCCAACGTGCAGAAGTCTGGAAAACACTGCAGTGGTGTGATAAAACTGATCTGTATGAGTAGTACAGTTATGCCAAGCTTGCGAATGATAAAAGGTTAGGTCTACCGAAGTAGATAAGCGCACTCCACAGAGCTGGTCTTCACCTTTCCGCCATTACTTCCTGTCATGGGATTTAAAATTATTTATAAAGATTTCAATTATTGGTGATTTTTTCTAACTTTCTACCTTGCTTTTTGTTTTGTTGTTGTACAAACCAAGTGTGTTACTCTGAAGGTTTTTCATGTGATTTTTAAGATTTTCTGGCCTTAACATCTTGCTGTCGGTGATATATCTCGTGTTGTTAGAAACGCTGCCAGAGGTCAGTGTCGGGTCCTCGCTGCCTCTGCTTTTGAGTGCCAGGACACACAGACGTACGGCAGCTTCAGAATTAGCTTTCACCGGAGGCAGAAGCCTTGTTCTCCTAAAGTGGTGTGTAGTTGCAAATGAAATGGAGAATAAATACAGATAGCTCTCAGACGGAAAGCCATGCGCGTGCATACTCCATTTTTGCTTGCTAGCAGTGGCCAACTTTGTCCATTTTACCCGATGCTGTATCTCCTGAAAAGGGAAAGATTCCCTGTCTTTTGTACAGGACACCACTAAATATTTTCCTCCTTCTTCCCTTTCATCTACTGTAGGCTACACATCACAAATGAGGCAGAAGAGACTTTAAATATTGTTTGTCAATGAAAGGCGAGACCAGCTTCCTAGCAACAAAAAGGATGTCACTTATTGTCTTCAAAAGGAGACCATTTCATCGCATCTCGTTACAAATGCCTACCCATGATAGCTTCTGTCGATATAAAAGTCTGCCAGCAGGGGATCCCCATTAGGAAGTGACCAAGTTTGAAAACCCGTTATGCTCCTGGCAAACATTGTCATCTTGTACATATTTAGCCTGATCAGTCTGGCAGGTTATGAAAGACTAAACGGTGCAAACACATGTGGCAGATGCCGTTCTCATGATAGTTGAGGAGCCTTTGAGCCTCTGTTGGTAGCATGCCAGCTTCATCTTGTATACTGAAGAGCATTATACTTTCAAGCCTTCTACAGCTTGCCCTGAGGGACTGCTGCTGAAGTGGTAATAAAATTCAGAATGAGCCTCAGAAAGTCAACTCGTTGGTTTGGCTTCAGAAGGGTTTTTTCATTATTAAACTTCCCTTTAGCAGCCATATGTAGATCTGCTTTCTCAGAAACACCATGTGCCCCTTCAGAAAGGTGATTCTAACTGAAAAGAGAGATAAAAACGCAAAGCCAGCAAAGAAAGTGAATTGTTTCTGTGAAGCGTATCTTTAAATTGCCTTTGGTGGTTACATTTCTTTAGGTGAAGGGAAGTAAAGGGAATCTGGGAGTAAATGGTGTTTACTGGTAGCTCCTCTTGGCAGCCTATCTAGAAAATACAGACAAGACATTCTCCATTCCCCAAAAAAGGGCATTTTATTTGCATCAAGTGTTGTGAACTGGGTGACACGTTGCAGGTTTTGAGCTCCAAGTCTGTCAATATTGACAGGAACAGTTAAAAACGCAGTTATGGACTGAGCTGGTAACAGTAGCAGTAATGTGTAGAATCCCTGAACCATTTTACAAACATCACTTAACGCAACATCTCCGTGAGGTAGGTGAACAACTTAACCAAGGTAAGGCAGTTGGAAGATGCGCCTCAATCAAGGGATGAAATCCCCTTATCAGGGTTAGAATTAAAATTAAGATGCCAGCTTGAAAACAAAACGTTTGGCCAGTGGAACATGGCTTTTAGCAGGGCACGTCAGTAAAAACAGAGAATCTTTAATTATCTTAATGTGTTCTTGTATAACACCCCCCTTTTCCCTGCTTTGCTATCTAGTATCAGCAGAGTTAAAGGTTTGTGTTGGGTGGGGCTTTTCTTCTGAAATTGGATTGTTTTTAAATATTTGGGGAATATCCTGTTCTTCTCTAGCTTTCTGCACATGCTATAGGTATATAATTACTTAAAGATACTTAGATCAGCTCAGCTTTAACATCTCAATTCCAAATGAGTAAGTAGTGTCAGTCGTGGTAACATGCTACCAGAGACTCCGAGGCTGGGCAGCACTTACCGCAGCAAGAACACAGTATTTGTAATAGTGTAAATAAATATTTATACTGTGAAAACATCTATTGGAGAGGGCCCCGCCGTGCTGGACACTGTGCACATCTAGGAGAGGCAGCCCCAGCAGGCTGCAATACAAAGAGAAACGCAGGTGAAGGGGCACAGTGGGAAGGGGGAAGAGAGCTTAAGATGGGATGAGCACGTAAAAAAAAAATACCAGCAAAGTTCTGCCGGGTGCACAAAGTGTCACTAACCGTGCAGGGCATTAGTGAGGGCTGAAGTTTCATTCAAAGAGTGGGAGAGGGGAAATCCTGCCATTTGACATTAATGAAAAAAAAAAATCTTCCACAGAAAGGAAACTGCACGTTAGTTTTCTGTAGACAGGTACGTCAGAGTTATTAAACTTGTGTAGTGCCTTTTTAAGTTGCTTTGTCCAGACGTTCATTCAGAGACGACACAACTGAATGAAGCGACAGCGTACGTGTATTCCTGACAGCAGCACCAAGCACGCTGCTGCCATTCCAGACGAGAACGTTGGTCGCAGCCACGCAAGTGCACCCATCTTAAAACTTCCTGGGTGCCCCTGTGCCCCTGCTGACATCTCTTCAGTCATTACTGGGATGAGCGCAGTGCGCCTCCTGACTCCAGTTAGCGTTAGCAAGAATTACAGAGCATCTCACTGAAGCCGTAAAAATTATTTTTCATTACAGAGGAAGGAGAAATAAATCACGGCTTTGTAATCTAGCTGCCTCCAGTTATATTTACAGCCTTGAGGTTCTACATCGAGTCATGTCCTCTCCATCTTTTTACTCCTTTTTCACAGAAGAATGCTGTCATGACTGCAGTCACTGAAAGAAAAAGTTACAAGAGCTTCCTCCTAGAATAGGTTCCATTTAGCTTCAAGCGTACTAGTGCAAAGAACATATTGCAACACTGTGGTGGCCTGTTTTTCTGCCCTTTATTAATCCAGAAACCTTAATGATGAACAACATTTGTGTCATTGTCTACACAAATTTAATTTGTTTATGCAGCAGTTCAGTTAATCCTGCAATCTGCTTTTCTCAAATGAGGACAGATAATGGAGACACCGTTCTTTACAGGTCTTCAGGCTTTTAAATTCTGATAAAATCAGGATTCTTCACTGGGTCTTGCCACAGCTCTGAATTAAGCCACTTTAAATGTAATTACTGAAGCTGGCTGTACATCAGGAACATCCATTAAAAGAATTGATTGACCATGCTGTTACGGGAGGCATTTTATGAACAAACGATCATGATGGGTCCAGAACTGTAATTTATAAAGGCAAAAAAGCAGGTAAATACTTTATTAGTGGTTAATGAGAGGTTCACAAGATAACTAAATTTCTTCTTTTTTAACCAGCTACTTCAGGGAACCTTGGTCCATGGCCATCTATCACGATCGGTTTATTGATCTCAAGAAGGAACTGCGCCAAATCCTGATGTCGGAACAGGTAAGAAAAATGACTGGCAAGTGCATTTTATTATTTAGGTAATTTGTTAGTGTTGTTCACTTTGGTTTTTTCTCCCATTTTTTCTCCTAAAGCTTTATGTTTCTGTTCAGCTATTTCCTCTGGGAAACCCGAGCAGATCCTATCCCTCACGGGGGGGTGTCGCCAAGTACAGCATATTCTTCAGCTTCATTATTTGGGCATATTTTCAAATTTGCCAGTAGAACTTTAAGTTGCTTTGTTTCCCTTCACAGCATTTTTGCGTTATACGTGCGGTTTAATACAACTACCCAGCAGAATCTGGAGGCTCATTTGTTCAGTTATACCCTTTTTTTATTAATGTTTCCTAATACTACTACACTACAGGCCATCCTAAACTTGTCTCAGCTGAGCCTATGAGAAGTAGATTTTTCAACATCTACCCACAGGGAATGGCTTTTGTAGCCGAGAGAGTGAAAGCAACTGGCTTTTTCAGTGATAAGTGGATTTCCTGAATAAGGATGAAATTAAAATGTTGGCTAATGCTGTTTACAGCTTTGGCCTTAGTACTGTAGATGGAGGCGTAAAGTCGCAGCAGCCTGTAACTTTGCCTGCTCAAAATCCAAAGCCCGCTGCACTCCGTGAAAAGAACTGCTACCTGCAGATTTCCAACAACCCCAAGAACTTTCTCCCCCACGCCTGATGAATTTCTGGCTGATCTCAAACATGATTTGCAGTCTGGATCTTGATACTCCCAACCCACTCCTTGGGACCAATCTAGCCTTTCTCTCCTCGCGCCGCTTTTGCTTTTGTTCAACGCAGTGGAATTCCGTGCGACAGCAGTATTTTTTAGGTATTCGCTCACGGAGTTTTTAACTGTGCAGAAAACAAGCAGAATCAAGTGTAAATGGAGGCAGGGTGACAAAAGGAAGGGATGTAGCGTAGACTGTAGCCCACCCATTTCCATGGCCCGAACTGGCGTGCTGTCGTATGTCACAGCTGTAGCCCCACAAACGCTCGACCCCTGCCTCCTTCCAGAAGGGCTGGACGCAATTTTCCTCCTATTGTCATGTTAGAGAAAGTGCCTCAGTGCAGTTTTATTTTAGATTCTCTTGGAAAACATCTATAAAAGAACACGAAATGAAATTCAGTGCCGAATGGGAGGCCTGATGAGAAGTGTTTTTCTTGCCATCGTTCAACCACATTTCACATGGTGTAAGCGTGAACGACTTTAGAGAAAGGGGAATTGGCATCCTACAAATTAAAGACTCCCTTGCCTTACCCTTTTCTTGTTGCAGTAGTCCTGACACACAAAAGTAGTCTCGCTGAACGGACCGAAAGCACCTCTATGAGTCAGAATTGCTTACGTGAACGTAGATGATGGTGTCTGCATCTGAGCGCAAATTTGTCTTTACTTTTTGTATTTCCACCTGGACCTTCTTCACGGTGATTTTAACTGTATTTACTAAATGTCACATTTATGTGTTTTCCTTGGGTGTTCCTTCTAGGCGCGTGGCCAAATACATAGTGGGTACCATGCGCTTATGGAATATATCTTAAATGCCTCGGGACTGGCTGTGCTTCTATATGGAGCAAGAGACTACTGTCTTTGCTTCCTGTTGCAGCTCGCTTCAGCATGCAGATAAACTAGTACTGAAATGTAAAAATGAGGGAAAAATACACCTCTGAAAGAGATGTTTAACAACTGCGAGCGTAAATACACGGAAGTCAGACAGTTCTGGCTGCAGTTTCCACAGAAACTGGAAATCACTCTCATGCATGTAGGGATAGTATTTACGGAGACGTTCACTAGTCCTAAGTACTACATGCATGGAAAAGGCATTTACAGCTGGGGCAGGGACGACGTTTTTAGCCTGCATATTCAAACTGCCACCCCAACGCTGCACTTGATGTATGCATGACTCTCGCACGGGATGCCCCTGCTCGTCGCTGGAAGCCGAGCGGTGGCGCGGGGAATGTTTACCCTTTCGCAGGATCACAAACATGTGTTTATTTCAGCGTGCAGAGCTCCAGCTATGCAAACATGCAGATGGCGGGGCTGCGTTTTTGCACCTACATCAGCTGTTGAAGTATTAAAGCAAACTGAGGGCACACATGTGCAGCGCGAGATTTTCTAGAAAAGGCACTTGTCCTCAATAAGAAATAATGGCCTGATTCTCAAATTGCAGCTGGGGTTGCTCTGAGGGTTCGGTGAGAAGCAGCTAGTACGTCGGGCGGCGGGGGGCAGTTTCCCCCGGTGAGCGCTAGAAACCTAGCGGAGCAGGCCGCGGCCGAGAGCTCGGACGTCGCCACCGGTTCCTGCTCGCCTTCGAAGGCAGCGGTTCAGTCCCACGCCAACGTTGCATCCGTGGCCGCGCAGGGCGCGGGTCGTGCCGGAGCGATAAACGACCGAGCAACACCGGCCGCCAGAACCGCCGGCCCC
>VYZV01024872.1:0-14821 GCA_013401275.1 Pandion haliaetus | reverse complement strand
AGTACTCAGAAAAATGTGGAGCTAAATGAAATGTCCACAGACTGACTGACTGAAAGTCTGCTCAATAAACCCTAGTAGTAATAGAAACTTATGTAGTTCGATATTTAGATGTGTCCTGACCTTTACACACATTTGCTGGTGTTCCTGTGTGCGTACATCTGCAGGTGAAATGACTGATTGCAGATGCTGCACTGGGGGAAAGTTATTATTGCTTTTCTTTCTGCATACAGACCTCTCTAGACTGATTAGAAATGAAAGTTAAAGTAGCTTTCTTCTTGACAGTGGTCTGGAAGCACAAGAAGTAGATAATTCCAACTGGTTTTTAAGTGATTATTCCTGGATTAGATGCAAGGAGAATCAGATTAATGTCTTCTTATATTCTAAATGGAAATCATGGATTTTAGTGAGCCTGTGCAATCTTCTCTGATAGAAATTTCCTGCTTGATAGTTGGAGCTATGTTTTATTGGTTGTTTATCTGCCTGGCCACAAGGTATATCCTAGTTTTGTAACTGTAGAAGAAAATCAGCATCCATCAAACATGTAAGCCAGTTTATTAAATTTACAATCCTGACTGACTACCACTTTGCATTATCAGTGCAATTGGTACTAACTAGTAATCAGAGGGCTCTTTTAATTAGCTCTAAGTATCACTTTTCATAACATATTACTCCTGTAACCAAGGTCATTTAA
Organism: Pandion haliaetus; assembly: GCA_013401275.1. Classification (NCBI taxonomy): domain Eukaryota; kingdom Metazoa; phylum Chordata; class Aves; order Accipitriformes; family Pandionidae; genus Pandion; species Pandion haliaetus. The sequence continues at coordinate 14,130 of VYZV01024872.1, read as the reverse complement.
GCTGTAATTTCTTGAGCAGCGTAAATCAGGAGCATACACTTAAAAAAGAAAAACAAGCTGAATCTATAATCAAAAGCATCATTCAGTGGCTGCTGTTGGCTTCTTATCCATTAATTAAGGGAGGTTTTCTGTTGAATTACAACACAAGTCAGTTTTTCTAGATGGTTCATTAAAGGCCAGATTTTATTACATATTACATGCTTTATGCTTTTCACACAAACTTATTATATTGCTCAGAGAAGGTGATCTTTTAAAGCACATTAGACTAATGTTCCTGAAACTCCATCTAATGTAAGTTTTATTGAATCACTGTAACTAAAAAGGTCACCTAATGATTTGTTCAGATAATGGATTTAGTGAAAAGAAAACAAAATGAATGGGTTATTGTAGTAACTCTGACCTTGAGATACATTTATAGTTACTGAGACTTATGAATTTAGCTACAAATGAAGAAACTAAAGAATATTTGTAATACTACTGCCAGTTTTTAACAGTGGGTGTAATGCAAAGCAAATGAAAAAGATATTTGTTCCAGTGTTGTGGGGTGCATTACACACAGTAATAGCTAACACCCTGAAGCAGCTCAGCAACATTTTTTTTTTTAAGCTTACTACAGAAACTTGCTAAAATTCACAAAGTAACTTCTTGTTCAAAGAACTGGTCTTGACTTTCATTCGCTTGCTTTTGCTCTCTCCCACTTTACTTTCTCTGTAAGTGAGGATAGTTGTACATCTCTCCACCAAGCATACAAACTGAGTAGATACATAATTATATCTGAAGATTGCAAAGTGCTTAAATGCTACAGCAATAACACAGGAGAATACAAAACAAAAAAAAGTTACTTGCTCTGCTTCAGTGTGAAGTGGGCAAGTTGCTTAACTGTCATTCTCCATTCTTCCAAAATGTAGAGAACACATCTCAGTTTTGTCTTGCATATCTAGATAAAGTCTCTTGAGCAAGAGAAGCTTTGTACCATCTGTGATAGAAAATGGAACATAGTGCATCACTGTTCTCAAAAGTGGCCCCTGGGGTCTATTCATAAATACTGTGAATAATCAATGAGTAAACATGTTAATATTATCAGAACATAGGCTACTGACTTAACATAACTAAGAGATGATTGTTTTAAAGGGATCTTTTTGTTTTCCTAAACCTGAATAGGAAGTATGGTAGAGAGTAGAGAGAGGTAAGAAAGACTTCCCACTGGTTCTGCTAGTAATACTTCAGAAATCTCATGAGTTTGCCCCTGTGGGGCTTTTCTGTGGGAACTTCTGCTATCAGCAGTTCTCATTTTCTCAAGAGTGAAATTATAAAGGAGAAATTTTGAAAAACTCTGGGGAAGAAAACCCCAACAACTAGTACTAACTTTAAGTATTAAAAAGGAAAATCATCAACATTTCCATAGTCCCATTTTTACTGTGTTTGTGAAACTGGGGAGAGGAAAGTTACTTGCAGTATTTACACTAAACTTTTGGTTGATTGGTAATGCAATATACTTCAGATGTATAAAAGGAAACAATGGATAGAAGATGATGCTGCACAAGGTAGAACTGGAATTTAGTTGTACACATTTACAAGTGACTGCCATAGGGCACTAAAAAAATAGCATTGAGATAAGTGGTAAATTCTCTGCGTCTCACTGGTTTTGAATCAAAAATGAGTGTCTTTCTGGTATAATGATTTAGCTAAATACAATTAATGGGGCTACATACAAGCTTACTGGGTGAAACTATGGTGTTTAGATGTCATGGTTTAATGCTCTCTTTCACCCTCAAAATTTATGAATCCTTGAGGACAGTCACTTATTGTTTAAATATTTCCTTGAAAGACAAAGTGTGAAAGAGCTACATTATTATGCCTGTGCATTGATAAGGTAGGGGCTATTTTATGAGAGAGGACAACTAATCAGTGATGTTGAATGTATTTCATAGCTTACTTTTTAAACACAGAAAACTGGCTTTAACCTTGAAATAGAAAATACTTTTTCTTTCCTCAGTTATTGTTACTCAGGAAGTAATAACTAAAGATCCAGAAATAATGGGGAAGCTTATCAATTATGGTAGCTAGAGAGAAACCAGTTGAGTGCAGTTACAGAGCTGCCCAAAGACTCTTAACTAATAGTTGTGGTTTCAGCCCAGCCAGTAACAGAGCACCATGAAGCCGCTCACTCACCCCCCAACCCCGCGCCTGGCCACGGTGGGATGAGGAGAAAATCCAAAGGCAGGCTCGTGGGTCGAGGCAAGGACTGGGAGGGATCACTCCCCACTTATGGTCACGGGCAAAAGACAGGCTCAACTTGGGGAAGAAACAAAATCCATTTAACTGACTACCAATCAAATCAAAACAAAGGTATTAGGAAGGAAAACCCAACCTCAGAACACCTCCCCCCACCCCTCCCGCCTTCCTGGCTCAGCTCCATTCCCAGTTCTCTCTCCCTCCTCCCACCGGCGGCGCAGGGGAACAGGGGATGGGGGTTGAGGTCAGCTCGCCACACATCGTCTCTGCCGCTCCTTTCCTCAGGGGGAAGATTCCTCACTCATCCCCTGCTCCACCATGGGGTCCCTCCCACGAGAGACAGTCCTTCACCAACTTCTCCAACGTGGGTCCTTTCTGCGGGCTGCAGTTCCTCACAAACTTCCCTGGTGCGGGTCCTTTCTGCTGGCTTCAGTTCTTCCTGAACTTCCCTGGCGCGGGTCCTTTCCGCGGGCTGCTCTCCCGTCTCACACTGCTTCAGCGCGGTTTTTACCATGGAGTTACGGCCATCTTCGGGAGCCTCCACTCCACCGTTCACCCCCATGGGCTGCAGGGGGACAGCCTGTCATCTCACCACGGGCTGCAGGGCCATCAGCCTCCTCAGGCGCCCCTCCTCCCCCTCCTTCTTCACTGACCTCGGGATCTGCAGAGGGGTTCCTCTCACATTCCAATCCCACCGCTCACTGCCGGTTCCCCTTCTTAAATCTGTTCTCCCAGAGGCACTCTCACCGTCACTGACTGGGTCAACCTTGGTCAGAGGCAGGTCTGACTCTTTGGAGCCAGGGCAGCTTCTAGCAGCTTCTTACAGGAGCAGCCCCTCCCCCGCTACCAAAAAAACTCCACCACGCAAACCTCGAACACTAATTCTTTAAATTGCAGCACTAAAGATTGGCAAAAGCTGCCTGGCTTTCTCCCAGGTTTTTTAACTTCAAACAGCTGTGTGGCAAATGGGTACCTTTAGTATAAATTCACGATACACCTGTGCTTTTCTTACTGAAAGTGCTTGCTGCCTTGAGTTAGATCCTGTAATGGGGGGATACTACCACATAGAGGTCACTGCAGGGCCAGGCCCTAGAGAAAGAACCCTGAGGGTAAAGGCATTTCTTTAACACACTGATTTCATTTGTTCTTCAGGTCCTGGCATTCTGACGGTTCCTTTTGAACATTTGCCACTAAGGAAACAGGATTCACCATTAGGTTTTGTTCCTAGCTGTGCTGGGATATATGTGATTTTCTGTTGGCAGTAAGCTTGGTCAGTGCTGCAATGCTGCACATCAATACCTGTCCCCAGCTCACGTACTGGAAACATTTGAGCCAAGGAAGCAGTAAGCAACACATGGGCTAATTTGCTTTGCTTCTCAAGAGAGAAAATTAGCCCACGGTCTTCTCTGGGTGCTTGTGGCCAGACTGCTCTGGTATCTGAGACAGCTTGTTTAAAGCAAGCTCACGTCTTCCTGTGCTGCACTGGATCTGCAGTCGAAACATGCCTCAGGCCTCCTCTTCCTTCCAATTCTGCCCCTGCTGTCTTAGAAGACTGTAAAGTATTCAGGGTGAGATATTTTCTCTTATCTTCTGATTATAAACTGGATATGCACGGACATTTCAGCAAAAACCTCCAGCTACCATGATGATAATGAAGAGGAGGACGATTATGCCAATAACAATAAATAATCCTCCTACAGATGGAAAGAGATAGGTATGTATATTTCATGGTGTGGGGAAAATATAAAAATGGATCAATTATTTTCTATTCCTTATAATAAAATAAGCAGGCTCCAGAGATGTCTGAGGGCTTACAGAGTGAGGCAAACTTGGGATCCTTAGGGCTCCACTGTGAATTACCCATCCCTGGAAACAAGGACATAGTACACCCAGCACTGGTAAACCCATGTGAAAAATACAGAATATCAATTAGACATATATCCCAAAGCATCAGCCAAAAAAACCCCCTTAAAATTAAAAATTAAAGCAATCAAAGCAGCAAACATATCCATTTAAAAGTTTATACAGCCATAAGAAGCAACCTCCAGAAATCCCTAGATTGGAGATTTAATCTCACTCAGAAAAAAAACCCACTATATGAACCAGGACTTACTGCTGAGTAAACATTTTCTTTTTAAGCTATTTGTATCTTTTCCTTGAATGCTTGCAAAAGAGGAAGGAAAAAGGTGTAAGCAACACTGCCATTGGCAAGGTAACATCTCTGCTTCAAGGCACAAAGCCAGATTAGTATGTGAAAGAGCTAAAAGTCTAATGAAACAACCAGCAAAAGGATGAAAATTCAGTGTGAACCTCTATTTCAAGTCCTTTAAAAATGTTTTTGATAATGAGAGTTACTTTTGCTGAAGAGGCTGTCACAAAAAATATAAAAGGGCCTGCTGTGGGATCATAGTTGATCACTGAATTAAGGGCTGCAAAAAACCTGACAATGTTTCTGAGGATAACAAAACCAGGTGTTTCTTTTATGGGGAAAAAAAGTAAATAAATGTAAGACAGTATCAAGCTTTTGGCAGTCCACATCTATTTGTGTCTGCTGCCTTGAGGAGATGCAGCTGCTTTTCTAGATTGGGAAATGTGGCAGAGAGATTTCTATAAGCCTAAGGTGAGAAATATCTGATTAAGGATCAGGTAGTCAAGCTCTGAAAGTGCCTATTTCTCTCCAGTGCCAGTGATGGAGGCCCAGGTGATTACCCCAAATGCAGGTGTCTTCTCTAAGGACATCAAAAGCAAAGTGAGATAAATCCCACTGTATGTGTCACAGCACATTGTAGAAGTGGCTTTTACATCTGTTCCCTGTCAACTGGGGGCTGCTGCCACTCCATTATCAGCCCTGCTGGTGGGGGAACAATGTCTTCCCACTCACTGGTTCAATGGAGAAAGGAAAGGGAATCTCTGCTTGGAGGTTCACGCCTACAAATATTTGCATACCAACAAAGCTGTAAGTGAGATTTGATCAGGTATGACAAGATGGCTTAAGAAAATCTGAATTTCTTAGACTCTTGTTTTTTGCCTTGATAAGGTGCTGTTCCTTAATAGTAGGTCTCAACACCTTTTCCTCCAATCTGTTGTTTACATAAGCTATTCCTTATGAGCTTGTAGGTGCTACGCAGAAGTAATTTCTTGCATCAGATCAGGTATTTTGTCATACCTGCTGTGGACAGCTGATTTTCATTTTGCATTTCTTCATTCTTACTTTTGAGGATTCAAAAATCCTCAGTTTAAAATACGTTACTCCTGTGTTACTAAATGCAAATAATATACTTTTTATCACTTCCTTCTTTTACACCTTTCTGGCTGGGATGTTTCTAGGCCAATATTTTGATTTGAAGAACAAGGCCTGCTCTTGATTAAATTAATCACATCAAAACTAGCAATATGTTACAAAAGAGTTTAAAAAACCACTGTCTATGCCACATCATACATTTGATGTAATATCTGGGTTTGGTCAGATGCACCCACACACTATATAACTTTTACTTTATAAATGGAGACTTAATGCAAAAGTTTCTCGCATGCCGCTTTGGTTATTGCCAGTATATGGATCTCAGGCCTCTAAGAAATAGCTTTTGCTTTACTCGGGTGCAGTTTTGTCAAACGAGTCATACTGAAGGTATATGTGTTACCTTCTTGGATGTGACAAAATGTTGGAAGCTTGTCCCTGTGGTTACACTGGCCTCTCCTGAGGGCTGCTGCATGGTGGCACAACCACAGCTGCTAACTGCAGTGTCCTGTGAAGGAGCTTAGTGGCATGGGACTGAAGTTATGCATGAGTAGCCTGATTTAATCTGCATGCTTTTCTGACCTGTATCTTTGGAAACTGACTGAGGTTTTTGGCAAAATTCGCAGCTAGACACTTCCCCCCTGCCCTGAAATCCAAAGTTTGTTTTTGTTAAACAGTTTATCACTATTCCTAATTAGCTAGTAGTGGGCTGCCAATTATTTATGTATATTAGAAGTAACATGCGGAAACCCTCCTTTTACTTATTATGCATTGATATATTTGCATTTTAGTTTTACATATATGTGTTTCCATAGCACTGAAAGCCTACAATAGGCTTACTCCAGGATCATTGACTGTCTGATTAGTAATAATTACAGATGCTGTTCAGCGGAGATATTATTCAGTCTTAATTCTAACACCAGATAACTGTTATAGTGGAATTGCCACGTCCCTTGCTGACAAATGGACCAGGACTTCCTCACCATTCCTGCATGGTTTTATGAGCACATCTATTGCACTATCCTTATGAAAATGCCTACAATTTATTTTCATTGGGACACTTAATGCTTCCTTAAGAACACATGGTAGAACATGGAAGGAAATTGAGATCTGTGTATTCTGAGGTAGAATCAATCATGTCTTATTAACCATATAAATGTTAGGGGTCTTGTCTAAGCCAGTCATGAGGCCAGTTAAGTGAGACAGGATTGTTCAGATAGTCCTTCATTTATCTTAGTTGTCTATTTTAGGATTGAATGAATCTGGAAGTGGTTTTCTCTCTCCTCTGCTTATAGAAAGAAATTAGAAGCCTGGTTTAGACTAAGAGCCTAAATTTTATGTGGCTAAAGGTAGGTGAAATGAATCCCAGTCCTGTGGTCTTCCAATTGCAAGTGGATAATCTCTGGATTACATAGTTTAAGAAGTGAATGACTACTTGGACCTTTCCCACAATCACCAAAATTTCTTGGAATTTCAGAATAACCAGACGAAGAGTTCATGTATTCTTATGTCTCTGTAGCACACTGGAAGAGAGATCTAAAAACATAAATAATCAATTTACGCAGAAAAAACCTGCCCGTACAAAAATACAAAAGTAATTGTACATCTTACCCTTGCTTGTTCTGTGAATTGAATGAGGCTCAGGTAGTGTAATTCAGGACTTTCATAATACGTATGCACAAGGAGACTGATTTGAGGTTGTATCGGCACACTGAAATATAGCATATTCTAACTGTAAAATCCCCAATTTCTCTATTTAAATGTTTCCTATGGGTAGCTAATTAACATAAGCTGTGGTCCTGCTCATACAACAATATAGCTTTTGAAGCAGAACTAGTATTGCTGCATGACCGTGACACACCATTTGGTGTTGGTGTTGTACTCCTGCCTTTTCAACAGACACTTGCACATGGCAGACTCCCTCAAATTTCCTTCTTTGTGATTTATTAATCCTAAGTGTGCCCACTCCAGCCAGCTGGCTGTTTCCTCATCATTGCAATGGGTCAAATGCAACTTCCTCTATTTGGATGTTCTTCATAACACATTTTTGATGTAGCTACTATTTTATCTAGGTAACTTCTGTGTCATCAATATATAACTCGGTCCTAAATCTTATTTTGCTTTAACAAAGGCTATTTTAGTAATTGTAAATTTACGGGAAGAACATGTTTTTCATCATTATTTGTGAAACATCAACTTTGCTCTTCTTGCAGAAGAAGGTAAAAGAGATGGCAGTTTGACTTTAATATCTCAGTAATGGTTATGGTATATTGCGAAAATTTATCTGTATGAATAGTCAGGATAACAGTTACTACTAACAGCTAAATGTGAGACACAATACAGAAGCTGAAAGAAAAGGCAAAATGGTGGGAATTCACATCTTGTTTCTTCTGAATTACATTTAATTATAATAATAATCAAGAGGTACTTCGGAAATCACCCTTTCCATGGGTTTACTGGATGCTTACCTAAACACAGACTCTTCATGATCTGACAGCAGGATCTAATTCTGCAGGTCAAAAGAATTTCTATTTTTTGGTCTTAATTATGTTCACAATAGATCAAAAGAGTCAGAGACAGAAAGCACTGTTAGGACGTTTAGGCCACTTCTTGGGGAACAAGACTGTTCCATAAAACCTTATATGGCTTTTTTTCTGCCTTGCTTTCAAAAACTCCATGTGGCTGGTCAGCTGCCTTTTGGGAAATATTCCACAACATAAACCAGCTGTCCATCAGACTATTTACTTAATCTTCATGTAAGTTCTGTCTTTCTGCCTTCATGCCTGCATTCGTAGCTGTTCTGTTGTATTAGATGGTTCTTCCCTCTGTTTGGTGCTACTCCTACCCCATTAGTTTTAGTGTGTGGTTAACCATGCTGAATATAAGTACTAGGATTTTTTTGTAGATAAATATGTAGTGGGGGTGAAAATGGAGAGAATTGCTTGGTGTGTGTTGCAGAGAAATTCAGACTAATAACGACACACATCCACAACCATCTCATAAGCAGATGCAGCTTCAGAGTAGGTTTTGAAATCAAAACGTAATGGACAGTAGGAATAAACCCAACAGCAACATAAAAACCTCCTCAGACTGATGTTGTCCTTAAATTTGGCGTCTCTGATCCTGATTAGAATAAGCCATCACTAGTAATAATTAAAGTTTAGCTCTTGGATTGGTAAGTAGCCAGAAAAACATATTATTTACATGTAATTGTATGTTTATCTGTTTTTATGATGCAATCAGGTTGTTGGAAGGAAAGAATTTGTAAAAAGCTTGAAAACATACAGTTTAAGTAGATATTTATTTGACATTCTTATCCCATAGAGCCTCCTACTAGAAATGCAATCTAATTCATTAAAGTTCTGAACCACAGAAGCATAAAATGATGTTGGAATAAAATCCCATAGTACTTACCAGTGTTTGTGAATGACTAATGCGGTTAGAGATACTTCCTCTCATTACCTGCTTGTAAAGGAGACTGAGTGGGATTTCTTCAGATAAAGTATTAAGCCTCTCTGCACAGAGTACAGGCCTGATGCAGTGAGTGGTATTAAAGGAAAACAGCTGAAATTACATTGTGTGGAGTGCCATTTTTTACCGTTGTCACTATTTAAAGTATCATAATGGGTTTAGTGACAGTTGCTTAACCCCCAATATATATAGAACATTTCATCTTCTCATTTAACAGTCTTTATACTCTGAAATAATGGGTTTGAAGAAGCTTATTTGACTATTGCATTTACAAATAATTGGCATTTTAGTCTAATAACATTTAGAATCTTCCCTGGCCTCATTAATTTTTTCAGTTAATTTAAATATTTCAGTGCAGCCTAAAGCCATGTTGAGTTTAGCTGTGATTTCTTATCTGACACATCAATTTTTGTTAAGCTGAGCAGTTTTTGAATAGATCTTGTGAGAAAACAGAGAAACACCTTGATTCTTTCAGAGATGTCTGTGCACTATTGATGCACTAATGACACCAACTTCTTGGAATCTTGTTTTTATTATTATTACAATTAATTTTCCAATAAAGAGATTTACCAGACTCTCAACAACTTTGTGGAGAGTTGGGTGATTTCTATAGAGATGGGAATGAGAGATTAGACCCAGTAGCTTTGCATATGTCCTGTGGGCCAGGAACGTCTCACTCAGTTACTGTAAACACATTTTTTTGTCAGAATTTAATTATGACCAAATATGCCAGATTTCAGAAGAGACTTAAACATCTAGATTTCATGTTTTGTGATCACTGAATAAAGTATGACATTCGTTAAAATATCCTGACTCCTCATTTATGGCAAAATTCCATCTACAGTAAAAATATTTTTTTCCTAAAACCCCTGCAGTTTAAATATTTTCTATTGTTTCTAAAACCAGGACTTGGGTCTTCAGTTGTTAAAATCAGATTTATTTATAAACTTTTGTATCAGTTTAGTGACTTTCATTCTTTACCCTCTGAGTTGATTTACTTTTTTCTAATTAATTTCCGAGTTTAAAATTGAAATATGTTCTGAAATATTTCTACTCAGATGGTATGTTTTCCATAAATTTTCAAATGCTTAAATTAAGATTTAAGTCAGAAGTTACATCTTAGTACTTTTTTTTTAAGGTTAACACTTCATATTGGCTAATTATATTTATATATATATAAAGCAATATATATCCATATATAAATGATTACATATATATAAAAATATAAATTAATTCATATGTATATATGTATGTGTGTATGTATGTATATGGATTTCTCTGTTTACATGCCAGTGTGTTTCAGTGTATAGCATTGAGGGACAAATTCCAGTTCTCTTTAGGTTCAGGGTAGTTGTGTTGAACACTTTGGTACTGAACAAGACTGTAAAAGTCTTACTGTGTTTAGTATCTTTTTGTTCAATTTGCATGATAAATAAAAGCCAAGGAGCAGGACTTTAATCAAGATACCTGACTTGCCCCACATGTCCTATGATTATAGGAAATTAGTCAACTGTCATTATAATATCTCACAGAAACTTAAGAAACCTAATTTTGTGTGGTTTAGTGTAGTTTCATAACTGTTTAGAAAATGTATAGCTTATATGTCATAAAGACATCTATAGAAAAGGTAAGACTGCAAAAACTTGAATATCTGCACTAATACTTGCTCTTGGAAGCCCTTCTGGTGTAAATCTGTGTCATCACAGAGGACTTGGGAAGCTGCAGTGATGTGCTGGAGGTGACTCCACGAACCTGAGGCAACTGATTCACTGGCACCCTCCTCTGACTCCTCCCTTGCTGTATAAAGCCACTGAGACAAATCTTTTTTGCTTCCTCTTTCCCCAGGCTCCCATCGCTGTTAAGAAAACTGGCATTAAAATATTACCGAGAGATTGGTAAGTCCTTTTGTTTTAAGTTATTATAGTTTAATATTTTCAACTTGTTATGTTTGAGTGTTTGTTTTTCTTGGATTGTTCTTTTAATGCCATTATAACATTCAATTTAATTCAAGAACTGATACAATTCATTATAATACCAACATAACATTCAATCATGGTTTCAAAAGCAAATCTTTGCCCTTGCAAATGGCTGTCCACACTAGAGGAAAATGGCTTCACTTTTACCTTCTTCCTTTGCAGCATACCTCGGGCTCAGGCCAATTGAACGCGTGTCTGAACGTGTTGGAAATGAGGCTGCACAACTTTTCTCTCAGTGGTGCAGTTCATCTGTCACTCCTAAAACTCATACTCTGTAGTGGCAGAAATATATGTGGTGTCAGCGCTATGGTACATAAGCAGAATTCCAAATCTGTTGCTTTTTAGAGATGTTGTCGAGGTATCAGAGTGTTTTTCATGACCAGGTTGTGTTCCATCCAAGTCAAAGGCAAGCTTGCTGTCCACTTCAGTGATAGCTGGGTCATTCTGTTTTAAAGTTGACACAGAATTTGTTGAGTGTTAGTGTATTTATTTATTATACTGAAACTATTCCTATTATCTCCAATAGAAATTTTCTACTGGAGTTAGCACTGAGGGATTTAGCCATTTATCACTATATTGCTTTTACTGTGTTTTGTTGTATGTTGATGTAATGGAAAGTAAAATATAGACCATCAAATTGTTATCTTATTCAACAGAAACAATTTTTTAAAAGCCTAGCAAATGAAATAAGTAACAAGAAATGAGAAACTGCACAGCTGTTCATCAAGTTGTTTCTGCAGTTTAATGTACAATACTGTATGTTACCATACCAGGATACAAAAGTAGTTATTTTAAGCTGCTCTAGCACCTATATCTTGAGGCACCTGTCATCACAAAAAAAGTTTAACATGGAATATAAGGAGAGACCATAAAATCAGCTTGCCTATGGATTCTTGACAAAATATTTACATAAAATAGCATTATGTGACTTTTCTGTGAAAAATGTACTCTAGTAAATGATTGTTGGAGAAACACAACAGGTGCAACATGCTATACAAAAACCATAGATTTACTTCTATAAAATTGCCTCAATTAGGGAGCATTTTTATTCAAAGTTTGTATTGTTTTATTCATCTTTTTAGAGTTCTTTTACTAGTGAAATGATTGATGAAGCCAGTCAACCAAATCAAAGGGATAAAATTATATGCATGTTAAAAAATAAAGTGAAAAAAAAGGTAACACAGGTACCTCTATTAAAACACATACAGAACTGTCATCAGGAAGATGCTGGTTTTAACCTTTTTTCTATTAGGTTTAGCATCTGTGCAAAATAAGATTGCAATCTTAAACTCATATTGAGAAAGGATTACGTTTATATCAAATTATTGAATGATAACAAGAATCGGTCCTCACCATGCATTTTTAAATGCATTGTTCTTTATGTTTTCCTGAAAGGGAATCATTATGATTGAATTGTATCACATGGTTGAATTGAATATTTTTTTTTCTTTCATTGTGTACAGAGCTAGAGCTGGCAAACATTTTCCCTAGTGGCAGTCCCAGGTTAGCAGAATCTATTTTATATGCTGAGGAGGCAGCTGTAGGAAATGTCGCAGTTCATTTTGGGGAAATCATAGCACTGACCAGAAATCAAATCAAGCAGTGAATAATATAGTGTTATTGGCTTGGTCTCTGCCTCTCCAGCCTACACTGTGTTCACCTCCATTTTATAGGCAGGTACTGAGTCCCAGTGCAGCTGCAGTACATTTATATGAGGAAGCTATTCCCCTGAAAACAGCTTACAAAAGACTGGGAAGGAACAGAAAATGCTACCAAAACCAGAATAAGTAAGTTCCTTTGAAAAAGTGGTGTTTATGTAAGGACACTAAGCCTTAATCTTGTTATCTAGTTGAACAGCATCTAGGACCTGATTAGGGAGGTGTCCAAGGCTAGATGTCACAGATCATCTCCCTTCATTCCAATTCATCCTGCATAATTTAGAGAAATCTGTGGCAATGCATCATCTCAATTCTACAACTTCTACAGAAGTACTTCGTGTCAAAGTAAATTTTATGATCCATCTGTATTACTAAACTAGGAAGGGCTGGGTGGTGTCATATGCTTTGTTGTGCGTTGTGTGCTCCCAACAAACGTCCACTGTGGTCTGAAGAATATCACAAATCACAGGCTGCTGTCAGCTGTCAGCATGGTAGAAACCATCCTGTTTTATTGAAGGAAAGAATTCAGCTGCATGGAGAAGCGTGCTGTGGGGCTTGCCCTCCATAGTGGAGAATGGCCCTTGATCCGTTGCATTTACTGATGGAGATGTACCCATAGGTATGGACATATATAACAGGTCAGGTCCAGGTTCTAGCCTTTGCTGTGTCACAGATTTCTGTTATAGCTGTACTCAAGTAGTTTTAATGGTATGATTTTGTTAAATAATGTTGTAGGGCTCTTGCCAATAATTTTTGTGTAACTAGGTAACCATTTCAGCTTTTATCCCGTTAGTATTCATAGAGTTGCTTTATGCTTGTTCTGCTCATTTCAGTTCTTGGAGTAGAAAAAGGCTGTTCTGTATGACAAGTTAAGCTGGGATTCATTTCAAGTAACATGGAAATCCTAAGTGAGGAGTAAACTCTTTTCTTAGCTAGTGGGGTTAGAGAACTATCTCCAGAGACCAATTCATTCCACCTCTGATGTGAATTGCTCACTGGAGTTGTCTATCCCTCCTCACTGACACCTCAGATAAATAGGACGATTCTGAATACCTCATTCTATTAGAACTGCTCACAAACAGGACATGGTGATTTGCTGTGTTTAATCATGTTCATACACTTTTAGTTTCCCTTAGTTCCTGTTTGAACACTATCATCAGCTTTGTATGTCTTCTTTAAGGCATTTTTAAGTTCATTTTGGAACAGAAACTTGCAGTTTCACTCAAAATAGATTGACTTTCAAGATTTATATTTATCTGCTCATTTTGTGTACAGGGTTAGTGATTGTTTTCTTCAGCTGGGTGAGCCTCTGCAAAGCAATTTTGAATACCATACTATAGCAATTCACCATATGTAAGCTGAAGAGAATAAAAGTCTTGATACATCACTGATATCATTTCAGCTTAAAATATTAGAAAATATTTGCATAACAAGAAAACACTAAGATTTGAAACTATTTCTACTGTGAGACTTAGCACTTTTCTAGCCTTCTGCGATACTTTTCAGAAACAGGAAATTTTATGATCATGATGCGTTCTAGTTTGCTAGTATT
>VYZV01024871.1:0-10460 GCA_013401275.1 Pandion haliaetus | reverse complement strand
CCCCCCCAGGATGCTGGGGCAGGGCTGCCAGCCCCGGGGCTTCTGCATGCTGCTGGGAAGCCTGGAGAGCCGGCGCCTGTCCCGGCTTGTCCCAGACCACCCAAAAACCGGTGGGAAGGAGGCGCCTGACTCACAGCCGTGTTTTGGAAGCCAAAATCTCCCGCTCATCGGCGGGAGCTGACGTCGCTGCCACAGCCCGTGCCCATGGGCTTGGCACAGGGCAGCGCACCAGGCGCTTCGGGGGCCAAACCCTCTGGCCGGGGCAGGCGGAGGATGGTGAGCTGCCTCGGGGAGGAAGGCGCTGCGGGCGGGCTGTAGAGAAACCCGGGCCACACACCACCACACGCGGCAAACGCTGGCACCAGGGAAAGTCCTGGGCAGCGTTTTGGCAACTCCTTTACACCCATCCCCAAAAGCAGGGGGGCATCGCTGAGCTGGATGGGGAGAGAGGGGCTGCAGGAGAGCCCCCGCCGTGCCCACCCTGGGTTGAGATGCCGCTGCCTGGCAGCGGTGCCCGGCCGGGCTCAGCGCTGCTCCGGGGTGCATGAGATGCCCAGGTTCAAACCAGGCTGCAGCCTGGGCCGGATCCCGCACGATGCTCAGCTCCCTCCCAGACCACAGGGAGGGCTGAGGGTGCTGGGTGCTGGCCAGGAGGGAAGGTCTCGTTCCCCCTCCCTGCTTCAGGGGTGCCTCAGTTTCCCCCGTGTAAACCCCCCACCCAGCTCCAGGTGGGTGGGGGGGGGTCTCTGACAGAGCCAGCCTGACCCCGCTGCTATGGGGGCTGTGCCGGAGCCCATCCATGTGGCAGGTCCTGAGCCAGGCGTGGGCTGGGGAGCGCTCGACCCACACGAGGTTCGGCAGGGTCTGGGGGCTGTGCCGTGCCGGCCCCTGGCACAGGGGACGCGGCCAAGGGGGAACCGGCAGCGGCTCCTGTTGAGCTCGGAGCGCCAAGCCGCAGGCTGCCGCCCGGGCTCCCGCCGCTGGGGAAGCATCGCACATCAGGACCCAATTAATAGCAGGAATTGTTTTGTGAAATACCAAACCCTCATGGCACAGCCTGATATTGGGAACAGATTTATCTGCGTTGCTGGTTGCTGTTTGCTCTTCCCCGCTCTCCCCTTTCCCCCCGCTGCAGAAAGTGGCCTCGGCCGGGCTGGAAAAAGCCCAGTGCCAACCCGAAGCAGACGCAGCCCAGGACCGGGGCCAAGCTCCTTAACTGCTGCCGGGGGCTCTCCCACCCCAGGTGTCCCCATGTCCCTCTGCCCACGCCTGCCTTACCCCGGCAAGGGGGCAAGCAGCGATGCTGCAGGTAGAACAGCCCCGTGGGAAACAGCCCCAGGGGACGCAGCCGCCTCCCACGGCCCGAGAACCTCCTGAACAAAATTAGACCCGCAGCACCGTTTATTCTTTTTTTAATTATAATCCAAATTGTAACACAGCCATAAAATGTCCCTAACAGTACCAAATAGGAAATGTATATGTTCCCCTAGCATCTGCCTCAGGGATCAGAATGCAATCATACAAAAATAGAAAATAGGGTATTTTTATATATATATAATATATATATATGATATTTATATAAAGGCAATAGCTTCTCGGTGTCAGAGATGAGATGGTATTTACACAGGTGACAACACACAAAATGAGAGAAGTAAAAATAAATACNNGGTCCTCGGGGGGGGTGGGCAGGGCCATCACCCCTCTCCTGTCCCCCTCCGCCAAGCCGTGCTCCCCATGGCCACCCCAGCCCTGCACCCCCACGGCAGCTCTGCAGTGGGGTCGGGAACCGAGCACCGTCCCGGGGCACCGCACGGCTGCTTCGCCCAGCACCGGCCCTGGAAATGCCTCCGGGGGCCGCGGACCCCCCGCTCCCCGGGCAGTCGCAGCTGCTTTCAAAGCGGTTTTGGCACGGAGGGGTGAAGAGGGCTGTGGNCAAGGAGGGGTGAAGAGGGCTCTGGGCAGGCTGGTGCCCGGGCGGGGGCACCTGCAGCAGCGGTGGGCTGGGGGCAGGCCTGGGGGGGCGGTCGTGCCCCCTCCACCCTGGTCAGGGCTGCCATGGCCCATGGTGGGCGGCGCTGCTTGGCCACCATTGCACCAGCCCTCTGGGCACTGGCGTTGCCTCCAAAGATGGGTGGGAGCCTGGTCTGAACGGGCCCAGGAAAACCTAAACTAAAATCCGTTTTAACATACACATGCTAAAACTTTAGGAGAAAATAACATACATATATATATATACTTTTTATATATATATAAATATATATTAAAAAATATATATATAAATATATATATCTATCTATCTCCAATCTGATGCAGCGCCGTGCTGCCTTTCCTGCCGCTGGCAGCTGGGATTGAGCCCCTCCAGGGAAAGCGAAAGCACAGATTCCCTCCAGACCTCAAGGTCCCGGCCAGAAACGTCAGCAGAGTACCGAGAATTCAATCCAAAAATAAATAGGCCCAGGGCTGCTGGCCAAGGACACGTGGGGGGGGCCCAACACACGGCAGCACGGATACCCCCTCAGCGCTGTGCCGGCCATGAGGAAGGGCTGTACGAGCACCGGCCAGCAGAGAGCTCTGCCAGGCACCGGGCATGCACCGGAGCATCCCCAGCATGGCACGGCATCACTCCGCCGCACGGGCTGGGAGCCCCCTCCCCTGCTTACTGGCTGGCAGGACCGAGAATCGGGCCCCCTGTGACTGCATAACATACACAGGTATAAATAAGGATCTTTTTATCTTAATAAATATCAGGTATATGGTTTGTACAATATACACATAATGCCCCTGTCTCCCGGGTCCAGCCTCGCGGCGAGGGAGGATTCACACGTAGTTCTCTTCCGCGTTATCCGTCTCTGGGGAGAATTTGGCCGCAGCTGGAAATGGAGCAGGAGAGGTGGAGAAGCAGTGAGGGGGGTGTGAGGGAGGGCCAGGTGCTGGGGGTCCGAGCCCACTCCCCCCACCGCCTGTGCCCGGATCGCCCCACTCACCCGAGCAGCTCCCGTAGTGACGCACGCCGATGGAGCGGCCGCGGTGGCAGGTGGCCCGCCGGAGGTGGCACGCCGAGGGGTAGGTGACGTTGTTGTTGCCGCAGAGGGCATGGTCCAGGCTGGTGGGCTCGGGGCAGGGAGCCGTCCGGCACATCACGCAGTGGGCGCTGCCCGTCTGGTCCACCACGCAGGTGTGGGTGCCGGGGCACACCACACTGGAACAGGACTCTGCGGGGAAGCACACGCGGCCACGGCTGAGCCTCCCCGGCCAGGGCGAGCCAGGGACGGCCGTCCTCCTCCTGCGGCTCCTCCGACCCAGGTGGGCAGAGGGCGTCCTCCCAGGGAAACCCAGGCAGCTCGGGCCCCCTCCCGCCTTTAGCTACTGGGGGACGGAGTGGAACCGAAGGCTGGAGGCTCCCAAGCTCCCCCATCGCTACCACTCCTGAGGATGGGAGCTGGCAGGGGCCGACGTCCCGGGTGCAAGGGACCGTGTGGCCCCGCAGCCCGTGGGCACGGCCCCGGCCGGAGCCTTGCCGCACGGTGGGAGCTGGCGTCCGGCTGCAGAGCCCGAGCGCACGGGGCTGAGCCCAACTTGGCGCAGTGGGACCTGGCTGCGGTGAGCAGCCCCACGCAGGTGCCTTGGCAAGGGAAGCAGCGTCCGCTCTGGCCAGGCTGGCAGCCGCCACACCGTGCACGCCCCGGTGAGAGGGGAAGGGCAGGGTTGCCCTGGACCTGGCCCACCCCGGCAAGCGAGGGAGCACAGGGGTGGCGGGAGCCTGCGGGGACAGGATCACGCCCTGCGGAGAGCTCTGCAGGGCTGGCGCAGAGCGGGGGGCTCATGCACCCCCCCCATCCCACAGCAAAACCCCGGGGTCTGTGCAGTCTGGCGGCCCCGTGGCCCCCCCACCCCAGCACAACCCCATGGCAGCAGTGGGGGGCACGGCAGGACCCGCAGCACTCCCCGGACACCATAAACACTTTGCAATGCCGTCCCTCCGCCTTCCTCTCTTTCCCTGCCGGATTGGAAGGAGATTTGGCATCTGCAACTCCCAGCTCGCAACTCACATTTCTTGCCCCACATTTCCCTGTGCAGTCCAGAGCTTGACAAGCAAAGCATTTCAGAGAGGAGGGCTGGCAAAAATAATCATAATAATTCTGACAGTTCTTGGCAGGGCAAGGAGGATTGCTGCTCTCTTTAACAAAACAAAAAACGGGGCTTGGTGTTTGTAAGTGACATTTTACGGACTGTTATTCCTCAGCCCTCGGCGAGGCTAAACCCCCGTTGCACTGACAGGCTGCGTCAGCATCACAGGCAGCTCCACTGCCACATCCCTGCCGGGGTGGCCAGGCCGGGGTTCCGGGTGGCCGGTGGCTGCCAGCTCCAAGCACAGTGAGGGTGATGCTGAGGGATGCAACTCTCCCACGGGCCGGGGGCCACCGGCACCCATCAGCGCTGGGCTGGCTGAGGAGCAATGCCCCCTCACCGTGCACAGAGCCCCACGTGCTGCAGGCGAAGCCCTGAGCCGGGACAGACCTTCCCTCCCTGGGCACAGCCAGGGCCAGGCACCGGTTACAAAACCTCCATGCCGTGCTGGTGCAGCCGCCAGCCTCGGAGCTCGGGGCAGGACGGTTCCTCCCTGGGATACGCTGCCTGCAGCTGGGAGAATGGGGGAGACCCGGCTTCCCGGCAGGGAGAGGGGAGGATGCACCCGGACATGCTGGCACAACGCAGCAGGGCGACCCTTCCTCTCCGCACCGGAGCGGCTTGCGGTGCACCAGGAGAGCTGGCGAGTACCCGGGCCCGGGGAGCCGCACTGCCGTTCACCTCCTTCCGCACAGGCACGGCTCGGACCGGTCCCACGCGGAGCTGGGAACACGCGAGCCGCAGGGGATGGGACAAAAGGGGCTGGGGGTACGACCAGACCTACTTTTGCATTTGCCCTGGTACATCACTTCGAGGTCGGGGTGGTCTCTGCACTTGGCCGTCAGCAGGTCGCACTCGTCTCGATAGGTGTAGCCATCGGAGCCGCAGACCTGGAGCTTGCGGGGCAGGCTGGAGCAGTCGGGGGCACAAGCGCACTGGGGACGTCCGTGCTTCATCTTGCAGACCTTGTCGGGGCCGCACACCACCCCCTCGCAGCTCTCTGGGGACAGAGGGGAGCAGCACGTGAGGATGCGGCACCGGCTGCCCACCACGAGGGAAGGCTCCGTCCTGCCCAGCCTGGCTGGCACCCCTGCCCCGTGGGCGTGCAGGGTGGCACCGACCGGGACGGGGCCGGCATCAGCCCTCGGGGTCCAGAATCCCTCCCAGAGTCACAACACGCACGCTTGACGCCGAGCTGCCCCGAGCAGCATCTGGATCTGCTCAGCTCCGCCAAGGAGCAGGTCGTTGGCTGGAGCTCAGCGCGATCATCCAGCACTCGCCCCAGCCAGAGCCCCGGCTCTCCACTCAGCACCAGCTAACTCATTTCTATGTATTTATTTTTTGGAAGGAGACCGTTCTTTTTCTTGTGCAATGGAAAATCTATCTCTGCAAGGCCCCAGCTCCTCCAGAAGGAACTGGGCTTCGCAAGTTGTCTGGGCAATCAAGAACGCCGCTTCCACCAGACAATACCCAGCCCTGTTTTGCTCCGGGCCTCCGTGACTTGAACACAAGAGCAGGACGCAGCAGCGAGCGCAGATCCCCAGACAGCCGCCTGCTTTGTCCCCTGGGTCGCCTCCCGGCCAGCACAGGGGCCGGGTTCAGAGGGTCCCGCCAGCGCCCAGTGCTGCTCCGGGGCCGTGCTCATGCCGGCGGGGACAGAGAGGGGCCGCCGGCCCCGAGCAGGGAACCTGTCCCGGACGCTGCTGCCTCCGCGGGGAGAGGCAAAGGGGTCAGCACCTAGCCCAAGGCAGGGACAGGGGCTCTGGCTGGGGTGGTGGAAGCCCCTTGCCCCCCCCCCAGCAAAGCATGCACATAGCCCTCACCCCCAAGGGACCCTTCACCCCCTACGACATGAGCAATGCTGGGAGTTGGGGGGTGCGGGGCTGCCTGCGGATGCAGGGACCCCTCAGCACTTGCGGGGAGGAAGGCCGGGCAGGACCGAGAAACTTCCCGAGACGGGGATTCACCCCCAAGCAGGAGGGATCCCCGCAGACAGGGTGGGTGTGCTGGGAGCTCTTGGGAAGTACAGAGGGGGATTTCCTCGTGGGAGACGGGTCACTTTGGGAGACAGTGGGAATGAGGAGGAGGAGGAAGGGGAAATTCCCTGTCTGCTTGGCCCGGCTCTCCCCAGGGGAAATTCCCTGGTGGGAGACAGTTTCCCGGTTTGCTCCCTGATTTCCATAGCTGGGGCCTGTCCAAGGGAAAGGGAGAGCGGCAGGCTGAGCCCTGGCAGCATCTTTGCAGAAAGCCGCAGGAATGAGACCCCAGGACAGAGGGGCATGGCCCCATGACCCAGGGCTGCCAGAGCAAGCGGGACCCTCGTCACCCTCCACTCCGGGACGCTGCCACCGCCACAGCAGGGTCCAGCCGTCCAGACTGTCTCAGCAAGGGACGGAGGTGGTTGGACCATCCGCCCCTGACCTCGACCCTGCAGCCTGGCTCTCCCGCCCTGCGCTGGGTCCTTGGGGGGGACACCATGTCCCCAGCAGCTGGAGCCAGGAATTTCGCTTCCCCACTGGAGACCCATTGCAGAGCCCCCAGGGTCTGGCCAGCACCTTCCCGCAGGGCTCAGCCGCCCCGGCTGCTGGCGCAGGGCTGGTGGCTGCAGCCCACTTTATCCTGGAGTAACCTCTCCCGGCCCCGCGAGCCCCGGGAGCGGGAGTGCAGCTCGTCTCATCCGCCCTTTTCCAAGGCCTCCGGCTTGCTGGAGCCCGGTGGGGAGCAGCACCAGCTCCATCTGGATGGGACAGGCAGGGGCTTTCTGAAGGGTGGGGAGTTGCGGTCTACGTGCCGGCCAGGCTCTCCAGCGGTTTCAGTAAAGGTCCTGCTCCCAGACCCCAATGATCTCCAGAAGCCACAGCCTCCGCAGCAGCCTGTGGCCACCGGCAGCCCCCCATGTCGCCCAGCCTCCCCGCAGAGGTGAGGGCAGACCCCTGGGATGAGCCACAGGGGAGCCGTGCTCCCCAGCCAGCCCCTGGAAAGGGTCCCAGTGCTCCCGGCACCTGCTGAATGGGGCTAGCCTGCCTGACCACCACGGGGCCGAGCCCATGGTGAGAGATGGGGCAGAAAGCCAGGGCCAGTACCCCACTCAGGTTTCAGCTGGCAGAGGATGCAACCCCCAGCCGTGCCAGGACAGGGCTGAGGAGCAGCCAGGGTGGCAGTGCCAGGGGGTGCAGAGGGGCTGGAAGAAGCAGTCTTGTTAAGAACCCTTTTTTTCCCCCTTCAAGCAAATAACGACATGACCTTTCAAAGACCTGCTCCTGCCTACTGCGGTCAGCAGGTCCTCGAGCATGTTCTCACACGGCCACGCAAGTGTGACTGGGGGATCCGCGCCTCCGGCGCACGCCAAAACATCTGGTGGGGCTGGAACTCACAGCTGGAGAGTTTCCACTTCTGGAACTGCCCGTTACATAAAGCCATTTCACACACACGCTGGGAGGAGGAAGGGGGAGCAGAAGGAAAGAAATAGATCTTTTTTCCTTAAAACAAACAAACAAACAAACAAAAAAAAACCCAAAACCCAACCATCTTAAGAAGTTTTCCTCTGAGCAGACCTGGTGAGGGCAGGGGCGGGAGGCCCCAGCCACAGCAGAGTTAACCTGGGACAGGGAGCCCCAGCTCAGCTCCTCGCACTTGGGCTGCCCAGCCAAGACCCAGGTCACACATCGCACTCCACAGGGGGAACAACAAAAATACACACAAAATGCGAGCTGCCGGGGGATGGAAGCTGTCCCGCAAGCCCCGGCCCTGTGGCAGCATCCATCCTGGAGCTGCAGCAGGAAGGCCACGGGGTCAGCGGTCCCTGTCTGGACAGCCCAGGAAGGCACCGGAGAGCCCTGCCTGGTGAGAGGCAGCCCAGCCCCATCGCTACTGCTTCACACGGAGCTGCGGGCTCCGAGCACCCTCCACGAGCAGAGCTCAGCCCCACAGCAGCCCGCTTGCCCCACAGCCATGCTCACCTTTGCAGGGGTGGCAGGTCACAAGCCCCAGGAAGCCCAGCAGGCTGATCTTGTTGCCCGGGTAGGTGTAATTGGACCAGGCCACATCCACGTTGCCGTTGGCACAGCATTCCTCCCACGTCACGCCTGTCTTCAGGATCATGGTGCACTTGGCCTCCTTCCCCTGCTGCAGCCAGCAGATCCCACCTGCAGAGAGGGCAGAGGGTGAGGGGTCCCCACTGCACCGGGCCACCGTGCAAAGGGCAGAGAGACCCCGGCCGGGCCGCCCACGGGACAGAGGCACAGGGGACCGCTCCGGTGCCCGGGAAGGGCCGGCGTGGGATGAGTTGGGAAACATAAAGACGCTCTGTGCTGGCTCCCACCTCTCCTGTAGCACAAAGGCTGTCCCAGAGCAGGTGTCCCCATGGGTCCCCGGCACAGCACAGCGGCTCTGTGCCCACGCTGCCGCCCCGATGTCCCGGGCTGCTGGCAGCCCGGCTCCTCTGGCCAGCAGGCTCCAAACCCAGCACGGGGACCGCAGGGACGTACCAGTTATCTCAGCACTCACAAGCGATGCTCTGGGAGATGCCCAGCCAGCGGGCCAGCTTACCCCCTTTCCCTGCCCTTCCTGCACTGCTGCCTAATTCCTGCCTGGCCCCCCACCCAGGGAGCATGGGCAGGGTGGGGCTGGTGGGCTCCCACGCTGCGAGGGCTGGATCCCCCGGTGTGCGCCAGCGGCCCCACAGAGTGATGGGGACCATCCCGCGGCGCCAGGGCCCAACACCCACGGCCTCTGCGAGGAGCATCTGAGCCACCAGCTGGAGAACAGGGCACTTGACACAGCCCTTGGGACTGGGCCAGCCCAGCGGCATCGGATCCCTCTGAGTCAAAAGCCTGTTTGTTCCTTAACCCCACGAGCGAATCAGTTATATTTCTTTTTGTGAGTGATTCCTTTGCAATTTCCGCCTCTGCAAACCAGCCTCTTCTGACGCTTATTTGGGTTTATGCTCTCATTAGCTGCGTTTGAGGTTTGTTAAATGGCTAAAGATGTGAGGGAGGGATGGGGGAAGGGATGGATCCTGCTGGTACCAGGCTGGAGTGGCTCCCCTCCGAAGCAGGGATTCACCCTGCCCCAAAGCAGAGTCAGCACCTGCCTCGGACCCCAGGTATCCCCCCGCTCCCTCCCACGCACCCGATTTTGGTTCGGCCAAAAGCACGTGGGGCTCCCAGCATAGCTGCGGCCAGTGACAGCTCCACAGGGCAGCTGTGGATGGAGCAAACCCTCGGGCTGTGGGAACCAGGGGCCTGGACTCCTCTGGAAGCATCAGCCGGGCCGACACACCTCTGCCATCGGTGGGTTTATCCTCTGTGGATTGTCCAGTTGCTTCTTCAAGCCCATCTTTCCTTTACAACACCCCATGGCCCCAATTCCCCCACGGTACCAAGCTCCCTGGGAGCCACGTCCTGGCTTTGGACCGTGCTTGCCCCACAACTGTTGCCTGTGGGTACAGCCACGCGCAGAGCGATCCCACCTGCAATGGGACGGATCCACGCACCCCCTGCCCACAAGTCCAGTCTCTGGGGTGCACCCCTGGCCAGCAGTGGCGGAAAACCCACCACCTCCCAAGCCGCAATGTGGCGTGGGGATGCCAACAAGCGACGTGCCCCGGGCAGGGGGGCAGAGCCCGCCCGCTCTGCGAGTGGAGCAAGGCAGCTATAGCCAGAGACGCCAGTGCGGGGTTCTTGGGGTGCCTCATCCTCGGGGTTTCCCCGGCGCTTCAGCCACGGGGCTGCGGCGCTCCCACGCTCAGCACAGCCAGAGGACCCGGGCTCTGGTCAGGGGGACACGGTGTAACCCTGCCCGGGGCCTCGCGGCGCTTCTACTCGGCCCTGCGAAGCGGCAAGTAGAAATCCCGCGGGCTGGGGCGACGCCAAACACGATCCTGGTGTCCACAGCAGCGCGAGGGACCTCGTGGGAGCCTCCCCCGTCCTTCAGGGCATCCTCACCTGCCGCTATCCAGGGAGCACGGATGGCTCCTGCCCACGCTGGCAGGGAGCGATGGGGACACAGGGCATCGCGCGATGGCGAAGACGGCCACTGTAGCACCGCTGCAGGAGAGCCGACATCGGCCACGGTGGCCACGGCTCGGTAGCGCTGGGAAGGGCTGCTGGAGCCCCGGACCGGGGTCCCGGGCAACCTGGGTGCCGGATGGCTCCCCTGCGAGGGAACAGCTACCGAAGAGCCCGGACGCCTCCCAAGCGCCCGCAAGAGCTGCCAGCACGGTCAGCTGAACCGGGAGGGGTTCAAGCTGCAAACTCCCCACCCAAATCACGAACCGGCCGCCTTTCCCAGTTCTTCCCACCCGGCTCGCAAAGCTCCACGGCACGGCTCTC
>VYZV01024859.1:0-24830 GCA_013401275.1 Pandion haliaetus | reverse complement strand
GAACTCTTAATAAGCTTTGTTCAGCTTTTTTTCTCCTACTGTTGAAATTACCGTTTCATATTTTCAGCTTGTGCATGTTGGTAAGCCTTTACAGAAAGTCCTACTACTTGTTTTATCAGTGGATGAGTAAATGCTAGGATAGGATGGTGATCTTGTACTGGGAGATATGCAAACATGTTTATTGAATTAAAAATAAAATAAATAAAACCTGTATATCTTCTATCATACTAAACTGGTTCCAAGGGCTGAGATTTTGCTTGTATTTGGAAATATACCAAAGAAACCTTCTTGGTAATTATTCTGGAATAGTTATTTTAGCTTCAACAAAAACAGTTATTCTGGGATAACTATTCTGATAAAATTTCAAGTGTAGACAAGTGTTAATAAATGCAAGTCTGTCATTTTGTTCACATGAGTTACACTTCCACAATTAGGGTTTTGTTTGCCTTCTCAGCTGCTTTGTTCCACATGTTGTTATTGGTGTCATCTAAAAAGGCTTTTTATACTTAACTTGCCATGGCCCTGAGGAGACCGGCCAGGCAAAGGCTGTGAAAACTTTCATCAATTTTTTGGAAAGAAAAAGATTAAAAACTTAATAATGAAACTAAAACCAAAACCACTAAACACAAAACAGTTCAGTGGCAACTTCATTCCTGTTAGAATTCAGGTGTGCTATAAAAATTAAAGAAGCATCTATAATTTAACTACGACGCAGCAAAATGTTTCTGGAAGGAAGGATTTTCTCCAACTTTAGTGATCATATAATGACAACAGATGGTTGAGAGGGTTTTTAAAAGCTCTCTTGCAACCAAAGATGCTCATCTTTTACTTTGATGACTAATTTGTTCAGCGTCATGTGTATTATTTCAAATTGTGGAGAATGGAACCTCTTGTTATTTTTCTCAGTTATTACTTAATTGGCTTTTCCTTACATGCAGTGTATATTTTCCCCTTCTGAATTGTCTCCTAGAATATAATGTTTTCTAACTGCTGTCTTTCTAGCCTAATAGTGACGCTGAGGGAAGAAAGCCAGATGTGTTCCTCAGTATTAACAGAGAAGGGGAGAGAAAGCTCTCATTTTCATGAAAATATTTTGCTTCTAGCATTTTTTTCTATTGGTTTTTTTTTTCCCTTTTTCTACATGTCATCACTGAGGTGCTCAGCGCTGCTCTGATGTAGGCAAGTGGTCTAGCTGTTGGCTTTGGCTTTCCATGCTATAGCTTACTTGTGGTTTTTTTTTTTTTTTTTTCTTTTTGTCTTCCTAGCTTTTTGGGGGATACCCCAAAAAAGGACCTAGAGCAACAATTGGGTAGTAGTTAGGATCTGTTCTTCCCTTTTTTACACTACCTTGTCCTTTCCTACCCTAGTCTTTCTCTGTAACTTCATTTAGAGTAGGTGGGGAAAAGCTTCACTCACAGCAAAAATCAGCAACTAAATTTTCATCATATAAAATAACTGTCAGAAGTTGCTCAGTGCCTCCTCTGTTCAGAAAGGAGGTGCTGCAGGTGCTACTGCCATGACCTGGCAAAAGAGTGGTTTGTTTTTGGGTTTGGTTCCCCCCCTGTTTTTTTTTCTTAGCTAAACAAAGACTGCAAAAGAGGATCCAGTTACTTTTCTTAAGAACATCAGGTAAGTAGGTCTACAGGAGAGAGGAGAGCTAATAAGCTATCACAACTATACTGGTAGCAGGACAGCTGCGTGACCAAAGCTAGGACAAATAATTTGGGGGTGGCTTTTTTTTTTTGCTTGCTTTGGGGTTTTTTTGGGGGGTTGGGGGGTTTTTTGGATACCGGAGGAATAAGACTTAGGCTTCCTGTGGAAGAGGTGGCACAGGAAGTAATCTGAAAGTTGGTGCTTGCAAGGTTTGTGGCATGCAGAGGAGAGCTGTGAGGGGCTGCTCATCGTCGTAGGCTGTGGTGTGGGAAATGAATCATGTATACAGTGGCTATGAAGTGGTGATGTGGAGCGATTAGATCTGGGTATATATTTATTTCTTGGGTAATGATTCATGGTTTTGATGTGTTTCGTTGCATTTGTCAGTGTGTCCTACAAAATAAGAATTGGAAGAAACCCCCTGAAATTTTTTCTTCATTAGCATAAAAACTTACTTGGTTTTTTATGAATAAGAGCTGTCCATTTTATTCTGAATGTGATGCTTGTTAATTTCTAGGTAGAAGATACTGTTCCTCACCCTGCCGTCAAGCTGTAGACAGACTGTATTCCTTTAATTATTTCCTGACAAAAATAAAACCACAGTATTTTTCTTTTTAAACACTTTTGTGCAAAATCCACAGTGCTAAGACCCCTTCCTTTCTATCCTTTACATTTCTGAAGATTGTGGGGCTGGGTTTGTGTTTTCCTAACAGTGCAGTCACATCCACCTCTGTAACTTTGCACAGGCTTAGGTTGATGCACATCAGGTAGGCATGTCCCTGCAACTGGTACTCCTTGGTGTGCAGTTCTGCTCAGTGGGTGCCGGGAATCGCCCAGTGGTAGTTTGAGGATCCATGAGAGTGGTACTGTTAAACTACTGATTTATTGACTTACTTATTTGTAACTTGGGTGACCAACAGGGGAAAGGGTGTCTGCGTGTTGTCTTAATGCTTTGCACAAATGCAAATTAAATCATAAGTGTTATCTCTCTCCCATTAGGAAAATGAGTTCCTACCCACTGTGGCTGATAACTGTTCTCCCTGCTGCTTCCCCAGTAATGCTCCAGCAGATTCCGTGTATGCTTTTTTGGGTGCTTTGCTTAGCTACTGTTCACTCTGGCATGATGGGAACTTTTCTTGGGGAGATGAACAACATACTCATAAACAGCAGGGAGCATTGTGATAAATCAACAAGAGCACATTTACCAGAGCTGCTAAGCTCTTCAGTGCAGACTGTTTCTGGATCTCCTGATGCCTAGAGCTAGTAGGAACTCTCATTTCACTTCCATTTTACTTTGAACACTTGTCACTCTGCCTGTTGCTCCTTCAAAGCAATTGCTTTTCAAAAAGGAGAGAAGGTCATCTGAAAACAACAGTGCTTCTATATTAATGCTCTCTGCTTTCTGACAAGAGCTGAGTCTAAGCACCTCAGAATTGGGCTGTAAGAGGAAGCAAGCATGAAGTGAAAATTCACTCTTCTTAAATAAAACCTTTCAGATGCTTTCCAAACTGTGAATGTGTCACAGTATTTGCCTGTCTAAATGTGACCACGTTTCATTTTAAACACAATCAAATAAAGGCTTTTACTGATCTTGAACAACACCTGATTTTTTTAAAACTTAGTTTAAAATAAAAAAACCTCAGCAATCACGACAACAGAAAGAGCTCCAGAATCTTTGTTGTTCAAGATAAATGTACGTATTTACTAAAACAGAGGAGGTTGGCAAAGCTGAATTCCAATCAAGACAGTAATCACAGTATATAGAGAGCTCTGTTCAGGAAGCTGATTAGTCAATCAAAATGCAAATAATTTGTAATCTGCATAATATCTTGAAGTATTTGGTTTATGGATACTTTTAGTAGAGTTCCCCTGAAACATTCACTGTGTTTGCATTTGAAAGCATGTGGTTTGTAAAAGGATTAGTGAACCAAAGCTGTCTGACGTGATTTGTCTGGTAGAGGGCAAGCTGTTTCTTTCAGCCTTTGTGTAGCCTCTATGTGGATACAACTTTCTAGCTCACAGGCCTGTGCCTGTTCTTTCCCATAAAAATTGTATTCACTGTACTTGAAGTCCTTGGCTCACAGCTCTCCTGTGAGACCTCAGCAGACCCAACTGGGTTTTGTTTCACTAGAAAAACCTGTTTGGATCCTGTGAGTGGGGCTCTGGGAATAAATGACTTTATTTTCTTCCCCCTCACCGCCCCTATATCTGTTGTGAGGTGAAGAAAAAGAAACCAAAGGCAGTCACTCAAAACAGATTTGAATCAATCTATTTTTGTGTCCTGAGCTGGTGTAAAAAACAGGTTTCACGACATGCACCAAAATAAGTTGTTCCACATTTGCAAGAAAAGACAACTAAGATCTATGCTAGTGGTGCTGGAGGAACAGGCTGCTCTTTTTTGTAATAAACCCGTACTGAAGGTACCCACCTGGCAAGTGGGAGACTTGAAATCATGTCCTTCCACAGCCCAGGAGGATGTGCTAACCTTCTGTTAGAACTGTCCTATCTTGTATAAAAGAATTAAGTAGCTGATGAGATAGAACAAGAGAAGAATAGCTTTTCAGCCTGCCGGCAAGGATGCACACTTGAGATAGGACACAGCGGTTTTACTCTCTGCTCCACTGATTTTACTATTCATTTAATTTTTTGTGTCTACAGACCTTGGCTTGCATACAGAAAAAACATCTCATTAGACTACATTGTGTATATTTGGGGAAGGTAAGCAAGGATAAAGGCAAAGCATTGATACTGAAAGGAGACTTTGCCAGGACACCTTACTGCATTGCTGTGGTCAGGGCTTTTCCAGGATAGGGAGTATGTGGAACCAAATCCGGTCAAGCAGAGGAAGGAGCTGAACTCGCATCTCCATCAATATGCATGACTGCCTCAATCAAGGGACTTTGAGATACCTGGGGATAGCACTACTACTAACGGCGTCCTCGGAAAGAGCATCTCCCTGTTTCTGGGAAACTTGCCGCTGGCAGTGATCAGTGCAAAAGTACCATGAGCAAGGATTTTCTGCTCAAAATGGATCAATACTTATTTGTCTGTAGAGCAAATAAATTTATCACGTAAATATAGCAGTACCATTATAAGGGATTGGTTTTCCCCATTTGCTTTATCTCACTGAATTAGGTGCAGTTTGTCCCTATGTTTTCCCTCACAAGGGTTGCACCTCTATGACGTGGGCACTTCCCCATGACCCTGCAAGGGTTTTTCTCCCTGTGTGTGAAAATCAGGTCTGTCAACAAAGTCTATTCATTTGTCTCTTGTTCTGGGGACCCAGTCTGTACAGCGGGCTTGTGGCATGAGATTGGATTTACCAAGCAACACAGAATGGACTGAGGCCATTATTACCCTTTTGAGGACTTATGTTGATGGTTATTCTTTTTTTTTTTAACTGGAGTTTAACTCTTTTAGTGGGCAGTGTGTCAGTAATTGTAATACTTGAAACTAGTTACCTGCTGTGTATTTTGTGCTTTGGAGCACATAAGTTGAAAGTTAATAAAGAATAAATCTTCATTCTTAAGACGACGCTTAACAGCCCTGTCAGCCTGTCTCCAAGGGGCACTATCTAGTGTTGAATGCTCTCCCCAGTCCCGTGCATAGGCATCCAATGCTGTGCTTTATATCTGGTGTATTACTCACTCGGCAATAATTTAAATGGTGCATATGTATATAAAATAAAAGCAAAGCATGAAAAATAGAGACTATACATTATTTCTTCAAAAATACCTCTAACATGAGCTACTTCCAGCCCTTTCAGAAGTGCTCGCTTTTCTTTATTCCATCCCATTGTACAGATTACTGCTTGAAGGCTTTTGAAAAATGCCTCTCCGGCGGTTCTTTCATTATGTTGTCTCCTTTCTTACTAACAGGCAGTTTCCAAAATGCGGAGAAGCACTGCCAGTGAAGTCCCTGGAATGCTTGCCTGCTTATACTGGAGAGAGAACATGATCATACACTGCTATGTTCTGGACAATGTCAATGGTTTTTCTTGCTTTGAATATTATAATCATTTCTATGTGTTAGTGTGGTGGGGAGAGAGACTAAAAGAAGCCAAAGTTTGGGGAAACTTATGTAATCCCACTAATGAACTCTGGCATCATGAGTCAAACCCTGGCTCTACCCAAGTCCCCTGGGAATTTTGCCATTGAGTCTGTCAGGCTGGAATTCCTATGTCAATACTTGAAACTAGAGGAAATTTGTTTTAGCCTTTGTTTTAGCAAAGGATCTCTTTTTACAAAAAATCTTATTTAAAATTCTTTCTTGTGAAGATTGGCAATTATTATTCTAAATATAACAAATTGCTTAAATAGAAAACTCAGTCTAATGAGCAGATAAATGAATGTGAACATAACTGTTTATTTGGACAGTGCCATCTAGTTGTTGTAAAATGTAGTGGGTTTTTCTTGTAAAATATAATTACCAAGGCAAATCACAGCTCTATAAAAAAAACCTTCAGTGTAATTTAAGGCTGTTTTCATCCATTATCCAAACAGTCATTTCCTGTGGCACACTCCATTAGAAGACTTTATTTACAACGTAAAAGGTAACCTATGAAAAGATCTAATGGATTCCTGGTTTTGCCAGAGCACCTTTCCATCTCTTCCTCCTTAATCTCCCCAGTAATGTTTCTCTACCACAGTTCTCGCTGGTAAGCTAGATTTGGTGAATTTTTATCTGAGATGTTGTTAATATATCTGTGCCCAGGGTCAATAATAAATTCAGATTTTTCAGTCATACAGAAGGAGGTCAGGCAGCAACAACTTCTAAGGAATTTAAGAACTTCAGTACTATTTCAAGTTTCTTTGGCACTTGCCTTGCTATATGCCTTATTCTTGATTTGAATATTGAGCAAATGTTTAATATAATGATTGCTTTCTGCCCAAGACTGCAGTCTTCTCTATTTTTAATAACTGAGTAATCTTGCTTGTCTTGAATATGATGACAACGAAAGATTAGGAATACAAAAGCTATTTATTGGGAAAGTAAGCACTGAGCTGGTGGAATAAACGTTATAGGAAATGTCAATATTAGTGAATATATTGGAAGACTGAGGTCTCTAATTTTTTTTTTTTTCCCTGTTTATTTTCTGTCATGCCTAAACCTGAATATTCAGCTTATAGTTGAGAGTCTTTTTTTGTGACTTCTTAATTTACTGAGTGCTAGTCTAGAATAAAGAGATGTCCAATTGGTGACATCATTAGATTATCTTTTTCCCTGTCTCTTTTGAGATAATTTGTACTATACTTCCATAGAACCCTTAATCAAAAAAGCAAACAAAAATAACCATTTTTTTCATTCTGTTTGTTAGAGCGGTCCTTTGTTTTTTCCTATGTAAATTGAGTGAAACATAATAGATTTAACTTTTTCTTTCTTTGAGGGAAAACTGCAGATTAAAACGATTCAGCAAGCACCTCTAGTATACAAGAGAGTTAGTAGAATGATTTCTGGGATAATAGCTGCTTAACTGAAACCACCTTGCTCTTAAAATAAGCTTGTGGTATAACACTATGGGCTCGGAGCAGAGGACCATATAGCTCCCTAGGGTTGTCTCTAAGAGCAGTCAGTAGTGGATATATTGGGCAGAACGTATTACAGTCAGGAGTTTGCTTCCAGCAATTTGTAGAAGTTGATATGTGTATATGATAGAAGGCAGACCTGAAAATGGGATCGCTTATGAGATGGAGCACTTGCTTTTCACCCCAGTGACTCTTTTCCCCCCTCTCCTCCCCCCCAAAGGAATTTGAATTGCAGTAGGATGCCAGGGAGGGAAATTGATATGCTAAGAAATAAGGTCATTATGCAGGAACCTTATTCACACAGTTTGGTAAAGGCTGAAATACTTTTCCTTGAAAACAGTGCAAGCTCTGTGTTGCAGAGCAGTTGCATATAAGAGAATAGGTAATCAGTCTCACCTCTTTCTTGGCCTTGTGGTCTTAAAGCTTGGGTTGCTCAAGGGCTGGAAAAGAAACTGTACCTAAGACATCTCACTGAGAATCGGAGGGGAGTGCAAGATGTCAGAAGACTGCCTTACCTAAAACTTTCGCAGTGAGTTCTGCAGAAAAAGCTGTTATCTTTGACCAAGAGAACTGTTTGCGTACGATGTGAATGACACTGGGGAAACAACAATATTCTTATCTTTAATTCCTGGTGGTGTATTTGTACAAAGCATGCCTCTGCCAGTCCATTTGTGTTCATCTCAGTTTAATATTGCACTATTTCTGTCCCAGCAAAGAGATCCCTCTGTAATGTGATTCTGACCTGCCTGGTTCTGAAATCTTGCTTTGACAAGTATTTAACTTGTTGTGATAGTTCTTGATGTTTAATTAAGCTGCACCGTCTGAGCTGAGATGTTCTGCAGGCTTTTGGAGGAGGTCAGAATTTATTGGGATGTTGGAAATAATTAGTTGGTCTGCAGTAAAGCTTGGAAAGGTAGGAGTAGTTTTACTGCTATTGATTGGTTAGAAGTAGTCTGGGGCAAAGATTCATTGTGCACAATTATTATATAAGTACAGACAGTACTTATGCAGTGCAGACAGTCAGTGACTGTTAAGGTATAGGAGCAAATAGTTATGGTTTGAACTAAGTCGCTTTGGTGACTTCAGGATTGTTGTTAGCATATTCAAGTTGCTTCAATGATTAGGAAGGTGATTCTTCCCATGTTGCAATGTCCTTTAGATAAGGTATACATTTTCAATAGCATTGTTCAAGAGTGTCATAAGGGATTTTCTCTGGCTTCTGCTTGTTCAATTCCTGGTTAGATACAGTCATTGCATCTTAAAAAAAAAAAAAATCTAAAGTATAAATTACTTTCTGAATTATGGTAACTTAAGTCTGAAAAAACAATGTTCTCTTCATTTGCCAGTTAAAAGCTATTCACATTGGAAGTTTTCTTATAGCCGTATGCAGAACTTGAATAGGAAGACCAAAAAAAGAAGCTATATTGTCAGCTGAAGCATACACAGGGATATCTAGTTGCTTTACCAGAACATGCATACTAACAGCTGATGCTGCAGAGAATGTGGGTTCCACAGGGTCATCAGTTGACAAATTCTGAATCTGACTTCGTATTTTTAGTTACTAATTGATTTATCCTACTGGGAAGTAGTTATGATGATAATTTTTTATGTAGTTATTAAAAAATACAGAAATGTCAAACTGTCTGACACCAGGATTCAAAACTTGTCAGTAAGGTTTGTTAATTTTGGGTTATTGACAAGAAGATTGCAAAGTTGAGGAGGGATTCAGGGCAGGGTGCAACTTTTTTGGATGTATTATTATTTCCCAAGGAGCATAATAATCAAGAATACATAATCCAGCCTTTGTGCCCCTGCTCCAATTTTGGAAGTGGCTTCTGCGCCTAAGTTTTAAGCAGGTCCTTTTGAAAATCTTATTCTCCATCGGGAACACCGAAAGAATAACAATATACAAAACCTTCCTTCACTCAGGAGTCGAGTCTACTTCTAATCATTCTAGATGAGAAGAGACAAAGACAGTCTGGAAAAAGGAATGTTCAAAGTATGAATAATTCATTTTGTGTTTTAAATGAATGAGCATTCATAGTTATATTTTAATTGACAAAATTTGTTTTCAATACAAGGCACTATGAATGGCTTGACAAAATTTGTTATTTTCCTGTATAATGCAATGTGAGCAAGACATGCAATTGGAGCTCAGCTTCCTGCTGGATCCCAGGTGACTGTGCTGTCAGCTGGCCCTCCAGATGGCACAGATCTCGAGATGACGACATGCTGGTTTATGAAGTGGAAAGTGTAATTACTGTGTTAACAATGCATAATGTTGGATTTACTGTTGGTACTAAAGCTAGAGAAGTTGAATAATACATCACTAAAATCTCTCTCAGGAAAAGACAAATGCTTCAATCCATGAAGAATGTCTTTACTGGCATCCTTAAAAAATTTCAAGTGCTTTTCAAAAGCATTTTTTCTTTTTACTTCCTGTCCATCAACGTAAGAAACAATGCGCTATGAACAGAAGCAAAGAATCTCATCCGTTTTCCAACCATTTCATGACTTGCTTAACAGTGTCAGTTTTGAACACAACCATCTGAATGGCCACCGAAAGAATAAAAATGGCAGGTGAATGTGAAGCACAACTGCATTTAAGACAGCTGTAAAACCCTTTTAAACTATTAATTCTGAGGTACTGACAGAATGGCCCGAGACTGTGAACATGACCTGTTACTCTACAACTAGTCTAGGCCACCCAAGCAATTTCTTAATGCTTTTCTAATCTCTTTAGCTCTTTTAAAATTCTTGACATATTATGAAGTAATACATTACTAAGAAGATAGTAGTACAGTATTTTATAACTGTGCATATAAACTACATGCACACATATCTAAAGATACATAAATTTCCAACGCTCTTGCTGAGCGGTTTGGTAAAAAAACCCAGATGTTCCTCTGAGACAGTTTACAAGTTGTTAGGTGTTATTAATAGTGTCATGACTGGTAAATTTAGTAAGGTTNACTGGGGGAAACCTCTTGCTTGATGATATCGTGTACCTATTTTGATATTTTGGGCTTAAATAGGATAAATATTGAGAATAATAATTCTCTGTCAAAGACAACAGTGACTAATAGAGAGACTGGTAAAGAGAATATTGGCTGAAACATCAGATGGCAACATCTCTTTGGTGCAAGTGGAGGCGTATAAGGCAAGCTTAGTTCATAAATTTGCTACCAGTTGTTGTTGCATCTTGGATAAATTTTAAGGTAAATCTTTGCTACTGTACAGTGTGTAGGATTAGAAAAGTTGATTGCATTTATATCTTCCTCCTCTCCTGAAAAACAGGCATGTGCCTTCATGTTTACTGAAATAGAAGGAAGACAGGCTCTGATTTAAATTTCTGTCTAGGTGATAAAGGTCTGAACTAATGCTAATGTATGCTAAGTTAATGTAGCATGTTTGCTACATTAATGATGAATGTGATGAATGTGATCATGGAGGTGGGTCCCAATAGTCAAGCATCAGCCCTGTTCGCATCTTCATAACTGTACTTGCTTGTTTTTCTGCACATGGAAGTGAGATGTGGCTGGACAGATAGTAACAGGACCAGATGTGTGCCTACAGGTGTATACAGGACTGATGTCTAAAAGCCAGTTCCAAACTGTATTATCACCACTGAAGTTAAACGTATTTAAAATAACTATAAGAATACAGGACTTGGCAATGAAGTCATTCCACTCTGGAAAAACAACCTAGTACATCGAAAAAGGGCATTGTATTTCCCAAATATTGTGTAACTTTGTGGGCTCGTTCTTCCAAGGCATGATCCTCCTTGGAATTGCTATCCTGAAGTCGAGAATACACAGTAAGATTTTGAAAGTGACTTTTGTGATGAATCATATGAATAACTAGGGTCAAAGTGACACTTCTCTTGTTTTGCTTTCAGGCAGGTGATATTAAGCATGCTGTCTTATTCCTAAAATATTACTTCATGTAACTTATAAGTAATGCATCTTTGCCAATGTTCTATTTTCAAGTGCATAAATTCCTTACACATTATAGGAACCATTCCCCTAATGGGAAAAGGAAGACTGTAGACAACAATTGAATTCAGATATTTTATTTTAGCCTGTTTGCTTGCACTGTGTCCCCATACTAGAAGAGTTTGCTGTGGTGTTTGGCTCTATAACAGCTGCCTTGCAAACCATCAAAGTATTTGTGGTTTGGTTTCCCAATTGTTAAGATTTGCAGCTGATGAGAGCATTTAAGGAGCAGTATAGGCACTGCATGGGGCAGATCTGTTCTTCTGAAACAAGTATTAGTCTCCCTTGAACAAATGCTGATACCATCTTAGTTTCATGATCTCAATAGTCCCTTCCTGTATTCCTACAATATTTAAAGACTTATTGTAAGTCTGATATTGGACATCTTTGGAACTACCTGCAATGTTGATTTTCTATTAAACATCACTTCTTTGCGTATAAAGGATTATGATGGATGCATACTCAGAAATATAAATATGAACAGTTCTTGTAAAATAAAGCTATACTTGAGGCACAGTTTTTAATGATGCAGAGGTCTAAATTTAGATTAGCAATTAAAAAAAAATCATTTAAAACATGACATTTTTAAATGCTGTGCCCTGGCATTTAAGAATTCCAAGAATAGGTTCCAGTAGGCATCCTATATTCTGTTATTTTTAGTTGAAGACATTGTTTTTAAGGATATTAAAAATACAGTATAATTTTGCAGTGTTTCATGTCTTCCAAACATCTTAAAAGGAACAAAGTTAAGTTCATGGAATATGCATCTATGGTAAGCGTTACCTAGGAAAAAAAAAAATGTAAAGTCTTCTATTAATCAGCTTTTTTTAAAAAAAAAAAGTTTCTCCACAATTATTTCAAGGTATTAAATGAATCAAACAATCTAATTCTAAAATCAAGATTATTTTTCTGAAAACTTTTCATCAGGAGGAAAAAAATGCTTATAGTTAATGATTCTCTTATATTTGTAGATTACACTGTTTTTTCTAGTTGTTTAGAAAACTAGCTAGACATCAGTAACCTGACAAATTCAGGTTCTCCAATTTTGATTTACGAGGTGAGTATACTCATGAATTGCATCACTTTTTATTTTATTATACTATAATGCTCTGACAATAGAGGAGTGTTCTGGTGTGGAGTTTGGGATGCTCTTTGCTTTTTAATGATGGAAACAACTGCAGAAGGTTTCTGCATGGGATTTGACTTCTGGCTGAGCCTGTATAAACTGAAATAAATGTAGAGCTGATCTTATGTTTCCTAACATTATCATAACCTTAGTATATTAAAAAAGATAATGCTGAGCTCTGTTATTCAATTTGGCCAGGTAGAATATTTTCTATCAATGTTTTTTAATTGCAAGTATGTTTGTGATTAATTACTAAAAATGTGCATGTTCTATAGAAATGTGTAAAGTGTGGCAGTAGCTCGTTTGCTGTCGCCTCATTTCCCTCCCCCACTTGGCAGTCTTTCAGCACAATGAGAGAAAGCCTGGGTTGGCTGATTTCTTAACAGCCTGTCTGGCAAGTTGACTGGGAGCTGTGACAACTCAAGCCTTAAGTCATCTTCTCAAGATCCAGGCACCAAAATCCTCTTGATCTAAGCTTTTTAGGGCTCTTGGGGGAGCCCCGCCTCTGGCTGAGAGAGTTTTTACTGTGTTATCCTACACCATTATGTGTACATTTGAAAAAGCTGTTTATCTCTTCAGTTCTTGATCCAAGAAAAGGTCTTGTTCCCACAAACAGTTGTGTTGTGTGGAGACCGTGTATGTCTCGGGAGACACTGACTGAAGTAGTGCTAACAACATTGGCAGTTGTGAGCTGGAAGTATTAAAGATCAGATAATTGTTGGTGAAATCAACAGTGTAGAGTGATTTTCCCGCCCTCCCCCCCCACCTCCCTGAGCCCTAGGATAAATCTCAGTTGTTCTGCCTGGGTGAGGAGAGTGCTCCATCTGGTTACAGTCTCACCCGTGGGTGTTTTGGCAAACAGAAAAATCCCTAGGGAACTCAATGCCATCAGTGCTTGTGGGGCTGCTGGGTCTTCTGGCCAAGACATGCAGGCGGGCCGGGAAGCCTTCTCCAGTGCTCCTTTCTCCCTCTGTGGAAGAAAGCACAACAGCTCTATAATGCACTGGAAACAGCTTTGATATGCTAACTCTGTGTAGGAGAAGGGGGCATTTTGTTTTTCTCTTCCTATAGTCTGGTAATGTTAATGGGCAGAAAAAAAAATTTTGTTATTCATTGAAAGAAAACTGAAAGTTCCTTAAGGTTCATTTATATAACTGTATAGAACTTTTAGATTTTTGAGTTTATTGTTAGTTTTGATCTAGCTTAAGAAATATCTAGAAGATAAGGAAGACTGATTATAAAAGTAATATATCTTTTCAGTATATTACTACGGAATGTTGAAAACGCCTATTCTTCATTCTTTTTAATACACAAGTTCTAATGCAAGATGTAGTCTAGTAGTTGAGGAAAACTGCAGAAGGTAAAGGAATGAGTTCACAAGAGTAAACTTTTTTTTAAAAAAAGTAAAAAATATGAAGGCAAAATTCAGCATCAGCATGAGCTCTGGATCATGTTTCAATCATCAGATATTCCACTGGCTTGCTTTCCTGTGCCCTTTTTGAAGAATTTGTCTAGCCCCAGTATAACATCCAAACCTGTTGATAATCCACCAGTGTTCCAGAGTTTAGTGATGGAAGAATGTTTGTAAAATCCAGATCAAAATAGTGGTTTACTATGACAACTGGAAATGTTCTTCAGATGTGTGGGTGTCCAGTCCTTGTGATTATGACTCTGTGTCTGACTTCAACTAGAACTTGTTGGCCGGATGCATCCATCATCTTCATTTCTTTGCATGTGTCTGTGTGCTTGTAGCAAAATGGAGAGCAGAAAGCTGCCTGCTTCCTGAAACATCCTTAAGATTCTCTTCCTCCTATAGCTCTTCAACTTCCTTAGTTTATTTGTTGTCCGCATTTTTCCTCACTGCAGCACCTTCCAAAATAGTTGCTATTCGGTGTGTAATGTAAACAGAGTAGAGGGTTGTAACGTGTTGGGTGAGAGGCGATGAACATAATTGACTCTTAGCTTATTGGACACTTTTACAGCATTTTAGTCTTTCATACTGTCTTTGGAAATGCTTTTGGAAACTGTTTTCAAGTTGAAATGGCAGAATAAGAAAAGTGTGAAACAAGGTTTATTCTAAACATTATGCTTATTTTTGTTTTATGGCCTATTTTTAAACAGTAGCTGCTCAGTGCCAGGAGGTGTATACTTAAGCATATTCTCCATTATCTGAACTTACCGCTGCCTGCAGAAGCATAAAAAATGGTGAGCTGTAAAGCTACTTAGTGGATATTCAAGGATCAGTAATGATGTGGTGTGTGTGAAGTGGATACTTCTTAAAAATTATTATTTTGACATACGGGATTGAGTGTGAACTTGACATGTTCAGGGTAACCTAACAAGGGCAAGCTGGAGTGTCCTGCCACTGGGAAAACACTGATTAGTTTAAACTTTGAACGTTTGGTATGTGAAAACATCTACTCCTCTTGTCATTACTCTCCTATTCCTCCTAGTTGTCTTTCAATTGGACTATAACCTTAGATACATCCAGGAAAAACTGTGTAGGAAAAAATGGGGATTTTTGAATGAAGTATCTAGGTAAGTACCTAGAAATATCTAGGCTTTGGTGTGAAAGTAAGGGATTTCCTGACTAGTTTATATTGCAGAAATAAAAATCAACAATCATTGAAATATTTAATAGCTAATGTCCTTAAAAACACTTTCTAATCCTTTTTGGCTGAAGAAA
The DNA here is from genome assembly GCA_013401275.1 of Pandion haliaetus. Taxonomy (NCBI): domain Eukaryota; kingdom Metazoa; phylum Chordata; class Aves; order Accipitriformes; family Pandionidae; genus Pandion; species Pandion haliaetus. The sequence goes on along the minus strand of VYZV01024859.1, from coordinate 9,845 downwards.
CAGATAAACGTGCATTGATCCATACAAGATTCCCCATCCTTCTCTAAAGAAAAAGTATTTAGGGGCTGCACTTAGGAAGATTGAAATGATGAGACATACTTGTGCTTTAAGTGGCAAATTAACTGCATTTTCAAGCCAGGCTATATATCTTAAAACCTCAATATAAATGCATGTATGGTATGTCCATGGGGCATAACAGATGTTGCCATTTGAAGCATGTATTGAATATATAAGGCAGTGAGGCAGTGGTAATCATTACTCTGTCAGATGCTGCATAGCCTGAGGAGTTAATAACTATTATCAGTGCAAAGCTGAAACCATGTGCAGAGGGGGTTTGTTGCTTTTACCTAATTTTCAGCACAGTTTCTAGTACAATATGAGCGTGTGAGGAATAAATTGCCAAAGCCTGTCTCACTGATATTTATCTCAGAAGAATTCAGTTGTGTGACTAAACAAAAGGCTACAGGCATTAGTGACTTTCTCTTGATAGGTCCTTTTCTCCTCTGGGTGACATCGGACAGGCTTGGGCAGCATTTTCAGTTAACATAGTTTCTGCAGGTGATTGAAAAACAAGACAAAAAAGGATCCCTGTGCTGGTCGATGCAATACATTTGCACCATGCAGTGTCCCTTTGCTCTAGTACACTCGATCAAATTTGTTTGGGATGCTTGTTTGTCAAGATCTGTCCGGATATGTGCTATAAAATAGGAAGTGGTAAAGGTGCTTGTTGTTTTCTTTGACTAGAGAAAGAATCTCTTTAAAATGTTTCTCCCTTATGTCCTTGCACTCCACACTCTAAGATTTATCTGCAAAAAAATATTTTTTGTTACAAAAGTGTCTCAGTATAATTAAGCAAAATGTGTTCTCACCCCAACACTTTTATTTCAATATTTTGAAATGTTTCAAGAAATGGTTTAGTGGGCATGGTTGATGGTTGGGCTCAGTGATCTTAAAGGTCTTTTCCAACCTAAATGATTCTATGATTTTCAGTAGGTCCAATTTGCACAAAACTCCTATTCAGATAAATTCTGAACTCCTGCTGATCAGTTCAGTATAGCTCAGCATTTTCCTCACTTGCTGCAGAGCCACCTTTATGCATTTGGAATTGAGTATTTCTGTGTGTGTATATGCATATTTCTCCAGCTGCTGCTTTGATACTAAACCCTTTGATTTATGACAATTTCATTCTTATAATTGCTCTGGTTTCACTACATAAAAGAGAAAATGTTGTTTACTTTCATTCTAAGATGACTCTTATTGAAGTAAACTTATATAGACACTCCGGGAGACAAGGGAAAATGATGATTTGCAAATGGCAGTGACCCCAATAATTGCCCTTGTAGCTGACAGGCACAGTGCATAAGAAACAGAACATCCTCTTAAATGTAATAATAACACATACTGCTACGGATCATACTTTGAGGTCTAATTCAGAGATCCAGTCAGTCTCCAACTTTCCTTTCCACTGGATCTCATGCTGACCAGAACAGCACAGGTATAATCATCTTTTGCATTTTCTTCTTAGAAAAGATCCTGTGCCAACTTGAACGCTCAGGGAGTTTAATCATAGTAGAAAGCAAATAGATGGAGCAAGTAGCAAGGAGCTTAGCAAGTTGTGTGACTTCCATCAGATGCTTTTGCAAATCGTGGAGTTTCAAGAAAGCTAACTGCATTCCCTATTTCAAAGGCTAAAAAGTACAACAATTATAAAAGTGCATGCTTAAAGCTCAAGAAAAAGGCATGCAGAGGGTGAAACTTTTTTCTCTTGCAGTAGCTAGGGATTATTTTTTCTCAACCAGTGAATTTTCCATTAAATGGGGTTTTCTTTTAAAAAAGTTAAGAAAGCATCACTTTCGATAATATGAAGCACAGATAGGTTCTTGCAGAGTTTCCCTTTTTCATCAGATTTGATGGAAAGTATGATGCAGTGTGCTGTCAGATAAGAAATAAACACCACCTTTCTTTCTGGGGTGTATCTCTGAAAAATGCTGGTTGGCAAAACTTACCTGGAGTTTGATTGTGCCAAATGCTGAAAGTCTGTAAATGTTATGTGCCATCAGATTTGAGAGTGCACGCTACTTTCCAAGAAGCTTGATACGTAGCATTTTACAGGGAAGCTAGTCCTCTGGATCTCAGGAGATCTGGTTCACTTCTAAATGGATCTGTAAGCTTTTCTATGTGTTCTTGGCCAAGTTGTTTCATCCTGTCTATTGATTCTGGAGAAGGAAGTGATACATGTTTCATTCAGAAAAGTCTAAGTGTCCATGACGGATGTCCAACATGTTGGCAGAGCACATGCAATTATATTTTCTTCCACAGGTAAAATCTTTCTGTAGTCGGGGACTTTGCAGTTTTCATGGTTCTCTTCCTGAAGGATTAATATCAATAATTGCATTACACTTTAGTCTGTTTCAGAAATCACATTGACAACATGCATTTGCCAATAAAAATGTTTGTTTGTTTGTAACTACATATTCAGTTACAAGGCAACATATCTGAAAGCTTTCTCTATTTTATACTTTTAATATTCTTGATTTTTGTGTGTGTGAAGTGTATTGTATGTTCCTTAGAACACACACCTGCTTTTTCAGTCTATAGAAGTGTACTTTGAGTACCCTATACTATAGATACCTTAAAATGAAGCTGTGGCTCCTGGAAAACAATGTGTATAAACTGTTTAAGCAAAGCTGTGCTAAGAGAAATGGTCTAGAGACTGCATCCAAATACATTGTAACATATAGAATCTATGTATTTCCCTTTTCCCATGCTTGCTGTTCATTTCCTTGGGCTTTTGCCATACTCCCTTTTTCCTTCCTTTTCTACACTACTCTTACTGAGAGGTTAGGACAGGCCATGAACAGTCTGGACCTTTTCAGGCCACTGTGAAACGTTTTCCTGGCTCCCATCCTTATATCTTGAATCCTTTTTTGCCCTGTGCCACAGTTTGGACTATGTTTGTTTGTGCTCATATAATGTCTTGAATAATGATTTCTTAATCCTCACTAGGACTGAGTATTGCCAAAATATAAACAATAACTGTTTTATGATATTTTGAAGACTAACAGAGGTTGATGTTAAGGAAACAATTGCAGATAAGCACTTATTTGCTATTAATTAGTAAGCTTATTGTTTGGTTTTTTTTCTTTAGGCTTTATTTCATCCTAGTGAATTTTTCAGCCTAATCAAACAGTATTGCTAAAAATGCACTCAGAATATTCTCTGCCTGACTGATTTATAACTGATCTCCTTCTGCACTTTCCCCCTACAATCAGCCTAAAGAGACCAAATTTATACCATAGACTATTGTCATAGGTAAAATAACTGCTAAGCTTCAATTAATGATCAAAAGCTAAATATTTAAGAGTGATAATGCTAGGAATGTGTCAGTGGAAAGCAGCAGGACACTAGTGTAAATATGTCCCTAAATATAATGAGATGGGGACACTAAGCCAAGAATACTACAGTGAAATTTAGTTCAGTCAAGATACTGGATATTATCAACAACAATTGTAACTTGTGAAGGAATACTCAGGCCAAGCTGATGTTAAAACAGGCAAGGCTGACATACTGGTGGTGTCCAGTACAAAGGTAGATTGATTTTGAGTTAGTCTGATGTCTGTTCTTTATTGTATCTTGTACTCTTCCACTGAAGTTGAGACTTCCAGTGTTGTTTGAAATGAGACCTAAAAGCTTCTGTCTGTACTTTAACTTTAAAGGTCATTCAAACTAACATGGTGGTTTGCCTCTTGCAAGGTTGTTGCACGGGATTGTGTGGAGATACTGCTGAGCTCTGCAGGTCTGAGGATGGTGCGCTCTAGCACTGGGGTGCAGCACCATGGGGTGCCTTGGGGAGCTGCAGGCTTTCCAGATGTTCCTTTTCTTGACAGCTGGCTTCCATCCTGGAGCCACAGGCTACCAACCTTCAATTATGCTGGTATAGGCACAGGGCTGCGATGAAAATGGTATTACTGGAATGACTTTTGGTTTAAAAATAAATCCCTAAACATTCCTTCTCCCTTCTACAGAATTTCGGAATAGTTCTAAAACTAGGGAGAAGGCTATTTTTCAGGTTTGCATTCCTAGTTCCTAGTCCAGCCTGACAAACGGTGGTGTTACCACTGCTGGCGAGTTGCTGAGCTGTAAGGCAGCAGTGGAAACATCTCTGTCACTGATGCCAGTGTCTCTCTGTGGCTGTGTTTTGATGTAACACAGGGTTTGGCAGTAATACTGCTCTTTGATGTTACTGCCTCTCTCTCCTTTCTAGGTCTTCACATCGCCTTTTCAGTTGTGCTAGTGTGACCTGGGCTGCCATGTCTAGCATCTGGGCTGTGAAATCAAACTGGCTTGAATATATATCTATATTTGTACTTACCTGAGTTTCTGTCAGTTCAAGCTGTAACCATGCAAACAGATGTATCAGCGCACCACTGAAGAGTTGATGCTGTAGGAAAGGAGAAAGAATAGTAGGGATAGAGATTTGAGAAATAGTTGTATTGCTGTCCGTTGCTTAGTAATGTCTAACCACAGCTGGCAAGAGAGCTTTATAATGTGAAATGCAGCCACTGTGAAATTCTTGTCTTGACTGACTCACCAAATACTCATCTTTCAAAAAGACTGGTACCTTAAAAGCTGCTTTTGTTAGTAGCTTGAGGGTACAGGTGTGATTGCTATGCTGCAAGTGTAAAATGACTTTTACTGATGTACCACTTTTTCATGTGATCATAGTTTAAGAAATGTTTTGGGGTGAAAATTTCATTTCTGTTCATTCAGATGTAATTTCTGTTATGATCAGGTAAAAGCAATTCAGTAGGTTAAGACAGTGAGTAATTCTTATTTCTGTTGGGTAAACTTTCAGAATGGCTTTGACAATCTGTGTATGTGCAGTTTAAATTTGGCATAGAACTGATTTCATGAACTGTTCTGCTCGGCCTCTTTTGCTTCACCTGCCCGAGCCTGTAAGTAGGAATAACTGGCTGCACACCTACAGAGAAAGGAATAACCAGCTGGTTGATGGTACATGTGCAAGAGGCACTGAAGTTTACAGTGGATAATGAGTTGAATAGGAATCTACAATGTTGTGTTGTTGAGAAAGGCAAAGATTGAATAGAAGCTGCAACACTGCTTAGAAGATATCTGATTTATTTCTCCTGCTCTGCTCTTGTAGGTCTTTAGGTGTTGTCTGCATCCCATAGGGTTAGATAATATAAGAACCAAATAGAGGGGACCAGAACAGACTGATGTTGAGAACCATCACTTCTAGAAAATGTCCTGTGAGGAAAGGTTGTGGGAATTGATGCTGAATTTGTCCAGAGACACAAAGAGAATTCAGACTGTGGCACTACAGTATTCAGCTAAGTGAAAAGTAAGAAGGAATAAACTCTTCCCTTTCTGTGTACAAATGATGAGCAAGGTCCTTAAATTACAACAAAAAGTAGGGGTTTTAGGCTTTGGGAAAAGCTCTAAGGAACAACAGGAAAACACTGCAATAACCTGCCAAGGGAGACTGTTAAATCACTACTGTATAATGTGTTCTTGAAGACCACCACCATGCATCTATCTGGAATGGCATGCTTATTATTGATTTCTCCCTTATGAAGGAGACACAATTACCTTCTGTCTCCTATGGAGGTGGAAAAAGACTAGGCAAGTTAAAATTTTCAAGTAAGTGAAAATAGCTGCAATATGGTGGAAATGGAAGAAAGCAGTTATGAAGAGATGGGCATGTCAGCAGAATTAAGAATCTGCAAATGTGTGCGATGTACTAAATCAGTAAGCATTTGTCTAGTATGTTCTTTGTAAAGTATGTACCATATCTGATAAGAGGTAACAAAGCAGTTGGGTACAGTGAACAGTGCATGTCCCCATGGACCAGTGCAATGAAACCAGGATGAAGTCCCCCAGATGTTGCAGATATGCCAAGTGCAGCACACATCCTAGCTCTTCCATTACAGAACAAAAACTGCAATGCTCCACCAGATGCCTGAGAACTGGAATGCTGAAAAGGGAGTCGTTTGATAGTCTGATGCAGAGATGCATTAGAGAGTGTCTTAGCACCAGAGCTATGAAAAAAATCCTCTGACACATGTACTCTGGTGCAGCAGTCAGAGAAAAGCTGGCTGAAAACAGCTGCAGGGTATTAGTCTAATGGTGACTGCTGCAAAATGATGCAGGAGGCCTTTGGCCAAACTGCCAGTGTTTTGAAAAGGTTGTGAATTCAAACTGCGGAGGGATTTGTGCCAATTACTGTAATACATTTGCTGTATGATGTCATTATTGATCATATCACTTTGAGATGCTATTTGCAGTCCTGCTGCAATGTTAACAAAATGTGTTTCCCATGTCAAGATTACACTCAGCTCTTCTTGGCACGTAGGTTGTTTTGGGGTCTGGGTTTCTGTGTCTATTGCCTGTAGGAAAAAAAGGGAATTTCAGAGAATGAAGCAGAGACAGGGAGGGAGGGAGAGGGACTGGCCCTGACACCCAACTGGCTGCAATTTGCTTTGCCCGGAATAATGTTCTTTCAGATACTGGTAGGTCTTAGGCCTCCCTAGGGAAGGAGTGAGGAGAGGCATTCCTGCTTTTTGTGCAAGAAATGTTCTGACCCCTTTTGCTGTTATAATTAGGTTTTTTTCCCCTTGACGGTGTTACAGAATTTTCTGTTGAATTTGCTAATCATATAATCTGCTGAGGTGCAGAACTGCTAGAAATAGTCAGGCATGTTAAAGAAAGAAATCCTCTACTAGGCTGCTTAGCCAATTCTCTGGCACTTGCCATTCCCACCAGCACATAAACAAGTGTTTGGGCCTGACTAGGTTAACTGAGAATAATTTAAAAAGCATTAAATACATAGCTATTATTGTTAGTCTTAAAAAACAGGTTTTGTGATGGAAGGTGTACTACAGAATAAAGCTTCACAGACCACGCCTACAGTTTTGCTTGGAAGCGAGGGTGACGCTTGCATTAATGACACCTATAGACAGTCTTGGGCTAAATTAGAATAGTTCTGTGATGATGTACCTTAAATTTGTCTCTAGAACTTTCCAAAACTATGATAATAGTTGCCATGTACAGTCAGCATCCTTCTTAGCAGCTTCCCAGCACATGTTACACCAGCTCCATGTTTCAGCCTTGCTCTTACAACGCGTATCCTGTGCTGATTCTGGGCTGCCTCAGTATTCACTGTGCTGGGGAGCCTCTGCTCAAAATCATGAGATTGATTTGAACCACTGAAAGAACACAAAGGAACTTGGTGGAGCTGAAAATCCAATCATATATACATACATACATGTATATGTCTATGCATATATATCCTAGATATATAAGTAGGATTAGATGTATGCATGCATATATTCTGCTGCTGAAAAGCTACTGAAAATAAAGAGGTATTTAGAGGCACTGTTGAAAGAGATTCTGTGAGGTTCCTAACTTTAATTAAAAGAAGCAATTATTAGTTTTTAGAAAAAAATGTATTTTTCTTTTGACAACAAAGACCTTTCTGTAGATCCTATATGGTTGGTTGGTTTGGTTTTTTTACGCTTGTAATGCCAAAGTGTGATAGAATAACCTTGCTACAGCATAAATAGGCAATTGATTTAAAATAACCTTATAATAGATGGCTTTGATATCTACAGTAAATCCAAGGACAATAAATTATCTGATTAAAACCTCTGTTTTCTACTCTGTGTTGGAGAACTCAGTCCATAAGCAAAGCTCCAGCAGATTTGCAAACATTTAAGGGAAAATACAGTAACGGTAAACAGTCATTTCTTTTGTGCCTTGGAACCCAGTTACAGATTTTAGATAACTTCTAGCAGGTTGAGAGGTGCACTAAGTTTGAAGCAGCTTATTGAAGTCACAATCTACATCTAAGGAAGAATTTAATCCTTCAGATATTGCACAGAAATTCTTAATGGAACATAACTTTTCTAAGATGATCATTTTATGATGTGGATATATCTGTTATTATGAAATACATAAACATTTTACAAATACGTGATCTAGATCGATAATAGGAGAAGATTTCATTTTGAAATTCAACCTGTGCTAAAAAAGTTTATCTCTGTGCTTGTTTAGCTTAGTATCAGTTATTTCAAGCAAGTAGTTCTAAAGAGGTTAATGGATTTTGTGGTAAAAGGCAACCAATATATAAGTTCTAGTCCAGTCTTCTGTTTTCAAAGCTACAATAAATTTTTCAGATGAATTTTTGTTTAAGAATAGTATTTGAAATGATGAACTAAAAGTTAAATAGAGCTTTTAGTGGATTGCAGATGATGGTACTTGAATAAAGCAAAGCTAGTCAGCGTGCTGAACTTGCTGAGAAATATTTTGAAATTAATAAACTTGAATCTAACGCTGTTCCTGCTTGGCTGAGCTGTTAGAACAGCTCCGATAATTTGGAACTGTATTTGGAAAGAGCAGGGACAAATTTTCCTTTGTTCTTAAGGTTAGACTAGGGTAGATGGGTAGGTTAGTGTCAAAAGCTTTTTGTCCTTGAAATGATTCCTGTGACTCTTCCATTCTTGGATTTCTTGATCATGATAAATGCTACATATCTGTCTTCTGAGAAAATTAAGAAGGGAATTAACTATATGGTTGTTAGAACTGGCCAGAAAAAGGAAATATTTTGCTGAAAAAGGTTTTTGCATTTTCCAAATTGGAAGCTTGGTTTTTGTTTTGTTTTGGGGTTTTTGTTGTTTTTTTTTTTAAAACCCAAACAAACCAAGCAACAACAACAACAAAAAAAAAACCCTCAACAAACTTTCCTGAAAGAGATTTTTCAGGGGGTAAGATACGTTTTGGGAGAACTTAAACGTATGGCCTAATGTAAATTGGGGGTTGTGTGTTTTGACAGCAAATGGAAATTTTTCTGGCCAAGGATATGTGATTTTTGCTTAAAGGAAGTTTTCTGTCGTTAAATTATTCCAACACAGAATTTCCGGTTGTCTGCAACTGTTATAATCCTGGCTATTAGTAATAGCATCTTCTGTATGCAGGTGCTCTCTAAATGAAAAAGGAAAACAGCCCCTGTTTGCAGGATTACACTCTACCATTGCTCAAAAAGCAAATTATTTCTCATGTTTCAGTGGCTAAGTTCTTCTAAGAAAGACCAACTGCTTTTGTCAAAAACAAGCCTTAAAATTGCTTTAGACTTTAGTGTTCTTCCCAGTGATTGAATCCTGAATATGCTGTTGGAAATGAACTTTGATGGCATAACTTTTCAGCCACCTCCATTGGCTGCATCCTGAGGCAAATACAGAATCTGCGTACCTATATTATAATCCAGGATGAATATCAAAAAGGATCTTTCTCTGAACCTTCTGCTCACAGATGCTGAACGGGTTTAAATGCACCAGCAAAGATTTCATGCTGTCTATAACAAATGCACCTATTTTAGATTTTTAGATAAGGAGAGTGCCTTTTGTAAATGAACCTGTTAAGCACTAGAGCTGTATTTGGAAACTGGTGAGGAGGAACTGAGCAGCACAGTTTGCAGAATTTCAAATAGTAAAAGGACAAAATACAAATTAGACTGGAAAGCTGTTAATGATATTGCTTTGCTCCAGATGAGACTTGGTCTGTGAAGATTTGCGACATAGTTGGTTCCTTGAGACTATAATACTTTTGTGCAAGTATTATTAACCATGTAACCATACCACATTCACAAGGCTGAATTAAGAATGTCCCAAAGAATCTTTGTCATTACTTAAACCAGACAGTGAAAGCCCTTATAGCCCTATAGTTGCCATTATCAGTAGTTACTTCTTTTCACACTTTCACTACTCATTTCCTATGATAAATCAAGAGGGAACGCATATGTAACCCCTTGATGTTAATAATTAGAACAC
>VYZV01024853.1:2190-14730 GCA_013401275.1 Pandion haliaetus | reverse complement strand
TTGCTCCACTGTTTTTGAGCTCTGATTACTAAGCTAGAACTAGGAATTAAGGATGGAAAGGGTGCCTTCTAATTAGATATATTTTAAAAAATTCTTTTCCCTGCTTTAATGTAGCATTGTATTTTTGTTCGCTTTTGTTTAATTTAGAAATTTTGCTGATTCTGAGCAGACAATTTCATTGCACTGTTTGCAAAAATGCTTTTGTGTTTCCTTTGTGGTGGCAACCTTTTGGTCACCAAATTGTGTGTGAATACAGCAAACACACAATTTTCATTTGATTAAATTCCCCAGTGCCTTGTTGAATTTACTGTAACTGATCACTGGGGAAAAGATTTTGGCTGTGACTGACTCCTATTCTTTGGTTATTTCCAGCACTAGAGTATTCAGTCTTTTCATTCAGTGACAAGCATGCTATAGACCTGACTGGTTTTGATATACGGCTCCATCACCCTTTATTTTAATCTTTTTCCTTAATGTTTGATCCCCAGGACCTTTGCATATTTTAGTTCTGACCATTAAATTATTAATTTTTAAGTCATTTTCTTATCTTCATTTTTTTCAGACATTGCAAAATACTTATTTCCTGTTCAAGGCAGTTGTTTTTCTGTCAGCTTTGTTTTTTCTTTCTGTTCCCACCACTCACATGCATGAGAAAATACTCAGGAAGCATAACAGAAAAGGCAATGTGAACCTCCATGTAGTCGTTGTTGTTCTTGGTTCAAAACCAGAGCAATCCATAATTAAATCAAGCTCAAGTGTCTTGTCACCAGATTGCCGATGAATGTTTTAATTACTATCGGGTTCCAAAAGAGGAGGGGAAAAAAGCCTACATGAAAGAATAAACTTTGTTATCTCCTACTGCTGTATGTGTCTTCATCATATAAAGTTGTCAATTTGACTTGCCTCTTGAAAATAGCCTCATGAAATTACTTGATAACTCGCGGAGGGCTAGACTGAAGTACTATGTAACTACAGCTTGTGATTCCTTTAATTGTGCTAGGCTTAATGTCAGTAATGAGAAGTAAGATGTTTAAACTTGCTGCATTTTTCACTTATTATCTAGGTCTAACTATGATTTGGTTATTAACTTGCATTCAAAATAAAAGCAGGATATAGAAAAAAGTAGATGTCATGCTGAGCCCAAACATCATCAAACAAAAGTCTTCTTCATACTTAAAGGCTTCTCTCTGATGTTCAGATCAGCCCTTAAAAAACCATAACAACAATTAATGCCAGGGGGGTTTCTGAGTTACTTTTGATAAGGACACACTAAAGCGGGAAGAGTTATGGTAGGTGGTTTTGGTGTTGTTTCCGTGTTTAAAACAGTCATATTCACATGCGTTGGAAATGAAAGTTAATCTTTTTCAATGGAGTACACTTAGCTTGTTAAAAAAGATGTTGGATATTTGTAAGGTGCTTCCTGACGTCGTATGATAATGGCATAACAAGTGCCGTCTCTACTTAGGAAAGGTGCTTTCTGTCTGTTGAGGTTCTTTCTAAGGATGAAGGAATCTTATGATCTTTTCTGACATTATTGATACTATATTAGAGTGGAGCAGTAATCACCAATATTTTGTTAGAAACTTGTGCTTACAGCTTGAAAATCCTAACAACTATCAGCAGCAATGAATTCACTATGTGGTATAGTTTTAATTGCACATAGAAGAACCTATTTGCTTTTACCACTTGAAAAGCCAAGGACTAATTATTTCCATTTGGGTATTATAGTAGCAAGCTTTGGCTTTTGCCTCAGGTAAAAAAGAGAGTTTTATTTATTTTTTAGCGCCTGATGCTTTTACTGATTGCAGTATTTGAAATGCAAGAAGGATGTTCCAGTGATTTCAACTGTGGCAATCTGTGATTGGACTAGCTGTGAACCCACTTCTAAGAGAAATTACTATGGTCTGTGTTACTAGCTACATTGCGTGTACTATTGGCAGCACTACTACAAACTCAGCTTTGCCTCTATATGTATTATTAATGTTTAGATAGATCAAAATGCATTCCAAGGTGGGTTTGTACTTTTCATTTACATGCTGCTTCTGTTTATAGGGAGAGCTGGGCAATGAGCTGGACCTTCCCATCATACTCTCACTTGAGTCTCCTTGTTCACATACTTTTTTCTTAGCAATTCCTTTTCCTGCTGCAGCATATCTTTAGATGAGGATACAAAGTCATTGTTAGGAACTAAAATAGCAAGGGACTTGGTTGTTGCAATTCAGAGTAAAATTTGTTCCAGCAAGTCCTGAATTGTCTAAAATGCTAATGCATGAGTTTTTAATGAGCTGCTTTTTGTTAAAACATGTCTTGAAATGTGAATCCAATGGTGAAATCTTTAGTGTGTTGGGTTCGAAGCTATTAGATGATGATGGGATCTTTAAAAAGTAGCACAACCTATAGTTTATGTGAAGTCTAGGTTGCCTGTTCAGTATATTATTTGGCGAGTTGATGAAAGCTACTATGTGTAAGAGCTGCCATTCATTTAGGATAAACGTAAGAATCCATTAAAGTGCTATGTAGCAAGATAGCTGAGACACCCTTGAAAGTCTAAGCTAAGGGTAGACCAGACAGGAGCTGAGCTACATGGAGGAAGGAGTTTCGTTGTGGACCAGATGCAAAGCCAGCAATTGGGAAATCCATCCTTGTGGGGGAGGAGGAAGAGGACATTTGAGTGCTATGGATGAAGGAAAGGGCAGACAGAACCAGCATGGCAGAGGCAGAGGGAGGATGGGCAGGAAAATGAAGGCACTTGTAACAAGACCCTGAAAGAAATCTAGAAGGGAGCCAGCCCTTCAACGTCGGCTAGAAAAAAGCAGCATACTACACTGAGCAAGTGCTGTTTTCCCACTGTGTTCAGGGGAACAAGACATATATATATTTGAAAATAAACAGTCTTGCATCAAAGAAATACTTGACTGTGTCATCAACTTCTCCATGTAAAAGGGAAAAGAATACATAAGACTCTGAATGTTTGCTACGGCTCTGATCAAAACATAGCATAATTTCTCTCTCTCTCTGCCTCTTCCAAAGAACGTATGAGGCTGCTAAAGCTACCTGCTGAGGTCCTTATGGCAAATTTTTAAAGGTATTTAAGCTCCTGAAGATGTAGAGGCACCTAGTGGAATTTTTAAAAACACCCAGGATCCTAACTCTCTTCATAGACAATGGCTATTAGATGCCCAGGTGTTTTAGAGAGATCCTATTAAGGGCCTCTAGGTCTTTTGGTGCTTTGGAAAGGATGCACCCTCATCCTTTAATCTCAACTGCTTTTGACTGTGGACATCCTATGGTTGGTCTCTAGTGCTGACAAATATATTGGTCTGTTCTCTCTATCGCTTATTCATTCTGGATGACAGAATAGAAACAGACCATATACTTTTGAAAAAAACCAAACAGGGCTTTAAGTGGAAGCTCAACTCTTGAATGGCTTTTTAGTTTTCACGGTTCTCAGGGGTCTTGGTAGTAAGAACAAATAAAAACATCCACTCAGCTTCACGAGTGTTGTGATGCAGGCTAGTTTGGAAAGACATACACTAGTCAGGAGTCAAATATGGGAAGTGAGATCTTCAGCAAGGAACATCAATAATATAAATGTAAACTGTTTCTCAATGTACTGAAACCCTGCCATTATTAATACAATCAATATGTCTGTGTTCTGTTTGAAATGTTTATTAGACTCTGTTCTTCTTACTTTCCAAAACTCTCAGTTTTGTGCAGAAACCACTTTAGGTTATTGGGTTTGGCTCTTTTATTTTCTGTATGCAGCCACATCTTGGCTATGTATTAAGACAACTTAAAAATGGCAAATATTTATTCTTAGGATAAGTGCACAGTATTATTCCCAGGTAGAATCTATGGAATGCACTTCTTAAAATGATTTGTATGTTTTACCCCAGACATCCTGTAAAAGTAAGTAATACTCAGTATTCAAACCAGACAAAAATAGTGCAATCTGGCTATGAGTGAATGAAAGCTGATCATCTTTTTAGGAATTCTTGAGTGTTGGCTTGCTCACTGAAAGAGATAAATCTCATTATTGTTACTTTTAACTGGAAGAATGCAGAACATTCTGTTTTTTCCTAAAATCCTTTCATAAGCCCTGCTTTCTGCGTATCTGTGGCATCTCAGTAATTCTGGACATTAAAGAATCCTAAAGTTATTTTCTGTGTTAATTTCAGTGGCTGCTGTTTGCCACTTTGATTATATTGCCAAATTTTGAAGGTCACCCTGTTCTTAGCAGTCCCATCAGAACAAAGTGCTAAAGCTGACATTTTTCCTGACAATGTAGCTTTAACTAACACACGAGAGGAGTCCATCAAAACTTTATCCTCCACTGAGTATTATTGCATTTGTAAAGATAATATTAATACAGTTCTAATGCTCTATGGATCATTGTCTGGCAGTGGACCAATAATTGGGTATAAAACATTAACAACTAAAAAGGAATACTGATTCCTTTGGGCTTATAATTGTTGTTCATTACAAATTGCTACCAAAATAGGCCTGAGCTGATTCGTAGAGAATTAAGTAGATTTGGTTTAGTAATGTTTTCAGGTTTCTGAATAAATTATGAATGCATCTTGACTGTTAGAAGGAGCCACTGACATTATGAAATGGTAATGAACAGATCCGCAAGAGAAAAACAGCCTCAGCTGATCATCCTGTTCAAAACCTATTAAGGTCTGATGAAATGAGAAGATTTTTTCCTTCCATGTGTAGATGTTCAACAAGTCATAAGTTGTGGACTTTAATAATATATTTTCTTCACAAGCAATAACACAGCAATTAGGAAGTGCTCACTGAGGTAGAAATAATGGTAACTGCTGCGCAGATTAGCTTTGCTAAAGGGAGCTCTCAGACATACAGTAAAACAACATATTCCATGTTCCTGTTGGTGTGTAATTTCTACTTTATTTACTTATCATCTCAGTTAAAGAGGACTCCTGGCAGTAATGAGGCTACATAAATGCACATATAATACTATAAGATGTTACAAATTATATAAAAGATAAATCTAATGATTACCTATTATAATGACAGTGCAATCACTGGGGAAATTGTACAGTTCTGAGAAGCCCATGGCTGGCAAAAATGCCACTGCACAGTGTATTCATTACTTCCGAGCTTTTGCTTCTGCATGGCTGTTGGTAAGAGGTGTAATTCACTTGGAAGGGAGCTGCTAAACACAATGGCTCACAAATCTTTATCTAGTACAGCAAGACTTAGAAGTAATGTGTTAATTATGAAAATAACAATCCTGAGAACTTGGAGGGGTTTTCTTGCTGGAAATTCTGAGTATCTGTTACCACTGTGGTAAAAATGAAGATAACATGACTGCCAAAATGAATCTCTTATACCGTAACTGCCTTAAAAATAAACATGCAAAAAATGCCACATACTGCAAGTTCCGTTGCAAGAAGGTATGTTCAAGTCCATCAGTGCTAACTCAGGGAAATGGTTGTTAGTATCTCTGAGCCCCAGCAGAGTTTTAATCTTTAAAATCTGCAAGAACTCTGACTCTGATGCCTCTGATGTAGAACATTAAAAAAATGTCAAACAGAATTTAGTCATAGATTAAGCATAGAACATTTAGAATAGGTGCTTACAGTAAAACATCTGTAAAATAGCAAATGTTAATTAAAATAAATTATAATTGAAAAGCACTTCAGAAGTGCCAAGTTTTGGTTTTTTGTTTTTTCTTTCTATGCTGGATGATACTGCCTGAATCCTACCCCCTCCCCTGTGAAGACATTTACAGGTTTATGTATGTAATGTTGGATGCAAAGGCAATATAGGGGATCTGTTGCACAGAGTGATATGAAGATATTAGAGGCTTTCTGCGCTGAGTAAGTTATGTTTGTGTAAGTTTGTTATATTTGTGTAAGTGAAATATGTGAAAGAGAGCCAAACCTAAGATTTTAATAATTGGCTAAAGTTACGCTGTTAAATATTCTCTCTAACAGCTGAGCACTTAGTTTTTAAAATCTAAGTGCTTACTAATTTAGGAAACTAAATATGAATTTACTAACTGTAGCCATGTTGTGTTGTGAAATATTGGCCTTGAAGAAGACACAGTGATTTGTGTTTGTTTTGGTTTTTTTTTAGAGGGGAAACAAAGGCGGTATCAGCTCTTTCAGTGTTGGTAGATTGTAGTAAGATGTAGACTAGAAGTGAGTGTAGACTCCGTGGACATTTTTGAGTAAGTCCTGAAAATGAATGGCAGAGAGGATGGAGGTGGTGTGTTCATACTCTCTGCTTTATGCGGTAATGCTGCAGTGGTTGAAACTGGAGCTGGAATGGAAGGATGCCAGCAGGATAGCAGTCTTGCAGTCTGTGAGCGGATATGAATGGGCAATATTAAACATTTGATTTTTATGGTTGGTATGTTACAGACTTGCAGAAACACTTGATGGAAGAGGAAGGGAATGAAAGTCAATGATGACACAGACATGAGGAATGATGGGAACTAGCCTCTTGGAGTTGAAGAGGGAGATGAATAAGACACATTTGTACTTGAGAATATTCTTTTTATCCAGAGAAAGTATTTACATCTCCAAGATATTTGTCTGACAATGAGTTCTTTTCTACCATCCTTGTCCACCTCTGGAAGCTCTAGATTGAGACTAGCTTTTTTCCTTCTCTTTTTTCCCCCTCCATGAATACTTTCACAATGAAGAGCACAAAAATAGCATCCTTTATGGAGATATCTAGGAACAACTGCAGTCTCTCAAAAGAGAAATTTCTGGAGAGGAATATGAAGGCACTAGTTAACAGGCAGCAAGGCTCTTGAGAGGCATTGTTAAGATAATAAGCAATTGAGTAGAACTGACCTAATAAAGGTGTCTATATTGAGTTACTTCGAAGAAGTTTATGTATTGTTAAAGGGTGTGGCCTGAAGTCAGTGTTCAGAGGCTGTGTAAGGTCTTGCACTGTGTTTGTGTGTTTGACTCCGAGAGAAGACTGAAATGGCATACTCCTGCTCTCATTTAGCAATCCCAGTACTTTGAGATTTGCTTCAAACTGGTTAAAAGTCATCAAGGGAAAGATGGACAGCTGATGTGACTGTGTCAGCCTGTTTTCCTCAGGAGCCTCCATTTCTGTTTGCATGATGCAGGCATACATTTATTACTGAAATACCCATTTCAAAAGTTCTTTCCTTGGGCCAGCATTTTATTACTGCTTCAAAAAATGCAGGAACCCCATCTTCTTTAACCAGTCACTCTTGTAGTATCTTTAGTGTCTCTACAAGATTATATCAATGTCAAGAACAGTGAGCCAGTTTTTATATGACAGCCAGAAACTCTTCCAGCAGCTCTTCATAAGTGATAATGTCTTAAACTAGAAGGCGTAGAAGACTCCCTGGTTGCTTCCCTGCAGTGGCAGTCATGTGATTGCCAGCTCCTGGCTGAAGCAAAGAAGATGCTGTCCTCACTTCCACACCAAGTTTTGCCTGGTTTGTGAGTTATAAACTAATTCCCCTTCATGTCTATATATCTGGTGGTGTGGAACTGTACTATCAAGAAAGTATGTCTTCAATAAGGCATGACAACTTATCAGTAATGTGCCTGACTCAATCTCCCTGTGCTAAATCATGTCAAGATCTGAAATTCACTGTTCCATAAAAAAGAATAGAGGGAGCCAAAATATCTGTGCACACAGGTATATGCGTGTATATAGCAAAAAATTATAAGTCATTTGAAGACTCCAACAATCCCTGCCGTATCCCCTGAGAATAAGTTTTTGCCTGGTTGGTATTCCAGGGGAAATGACAGAAGGCCACTTGCCTGGGACATTTACACCTAGACCAGACAAAGAACCTCAGCATTTTAGAGCGGGAGGCAGTCCTGCCCTGGCAGAGGAATATTATTAATGACCATTAAGTCTTGTGCATTTATAAGATAAATTCTCTGAGTTTCTGCTCAATACAGATATGCTTCGGTTTGTAAAATCACTCTTCACATTTTAGAGTGTCCCTTCTTACTATTTTTCAAGATCAAAGCCATAATATGGAAAAGGCAATAAATACATTAGTATAAGTAGTCCTTTTTAAAAAGTTTAGGAATCAGAAATAACTCACATTGTATAAATCATATGGCATAATTATTGCATTTAAATGTTACATTACACTTATGTTTACATTAATTCTTAATAGGTCTGATTTTTTTCCTTCTGAAAACATAATTGGAAACAATATTTTCCCTCTTATTCTAATTAAAATATTTTAATAAATGTTTATTTAGATACTGTGTCACGGAAGGTTGCAGCCTTGGCTGCCTAATGTAATGTAAAAATCAATTAGATACAGAAAAATATCTGGTTTTAATTTACGAAGACTAGATATCTGCCTGATCGCTGCTGGGTAGCAGTATCCATAACATTTTATATATTAAAAAAGTAATGATTAGTATTAATCTTGGACATGCTGTAGTATTTACCTATTCATATATTCAAAGGTAATCTGTTTCCTTGAATGCAGCTTCTGAGTTGCCATATTGTGTCATTTCTTTACCACAGTGTCTTCTACAGCGGTTTGGAAGCAATTTCTAACATGCATCATATACTTGAGGTTTATTTGTCTCATGCAGAGAGCAGCATGCAAACATTGCTGCATATGCAAGCCTTGTAACTAATTGCATGCAAAACAATGCAAAGATTTGAACATTGTACAGCAATTAATAATATCTCTGCTAGTGTAAGTATGTTTCCTTCTCCCCATACTCTCTTCCTCCATACCTCCCCCCAACCATAAATCATTTCCAACCTGTCAGAATGGATCTGTGCTGGCAAAGAAACAAGGGTAATGTTTCAATTTTCTCCATCTGGTAAGATATTTCCTGTTAGTTTTTCTCCCTCTCTGTAGTTATTGAATTTACATGAAGAACTATGTATTGTAGACTAATAAGATTCCCTGAAATAGAGTGGAGGAAGCATGACCTGTCTCCCACTAAATCTGAGGTTGTGTGAGATGGGGTAAATTCTGTCATGTTAATATTATCGAGAAGTGTAGCTGAGGACCAGGCTGCCTTCTTGCACCTCCAGTGCAAAGGGGAGGATGCCGGTATACTGGCAGAGGCTGGGATTGTGGCCGTAGGCCTGAGAGTCACTATACTCTTAAGCACATTATTCCATTCTTCTCAGTGTACAAAATCAATTAAAAATTAATTATAAGAAAATGCTTCTTTCTTTTCCTAAATATCAGTCATTCCAGCATCTGGGCTTTCACATCTATGTCCTTTTTGTGGCTTAAACTGCAAGCTCAGTGGGTTACTGTTTTTTTTACTTCATTTATGTTAAGTATATTATTAATTACTTTTAAAAATAATTCCGCATGGGAAAAAGCAATATCCTCTCCGAGTACCAGATCCTGTGTTCATGATAGCCCTTGTGAACAGTTCTCTCTATTGCTGTGGGAGTCTTCATTACAAACTGGCTCACAAATGATGTATGGTGTTGTTATAGCCATTAAAAATAAAACCCAACTTTACTTCCACAGAGAGAAATTTTTGGTCCTTCTGAAGTAACAACATCCTGTACTTGTAGGATCCATAGACAAAAAGAAATAGATGTACAAAATAGAAAATGCCTTTTGAATAGTTCAAAGCTCCAGACCTTGAAGCATAGCACCCCTTGGGGAAGAAGTACAGCAAGACATGGTGTAGCAAAGATGGACTTGGCAATGAAGCTCTTTTTCAGTGCTACTACTCCAACTCTGTGCCACAAATACTCTCCTGGGGAGCTGATTCATGCCCTAAGTGAGAGAATTCCTCCCTCTTCTTGCTCTTGTTCCTTACTTTGTAGTGCCCAGCATTTATCTGAGGATTTTAGCCAATTTGCACTACTTGCCAAATCCAAGTGTTCAGGATTGAGTTGAAATTATGAAATTATATTAAAATTATGATGTATTTTAACACCACTCCTTTTTTTTTTTTAATTTACCTTTGGTTGTTTTAGACCTTTTCATTACATTTGGTTCATATTTTAAGGTTTTACTTCCTTTTTGAGAAATTGAGACACTTTTTTAATGGAAGCTCAGATTCACATTTATTCATGTGATTTCAGCAGTCAGAGCTTTTAGAAAAATAGCAAATATCACCAGATTCAAAGGAAAATAATGAGAGTTGGCAACACTATCAATTTCCTGTGAGCATACTTCTATTATAGTTAGGTTATTGGACATAGTTATTTGTTATTGCAAGATTTCCTCTGTATGGAAAGAGCAGAGAGCCTTGGTCTGAAAGAGAACAAAACCCAAGAAGAAGCAGATGTAAATTCTCTGTGAAAGAGCAGAGAGACAGTGTGCATGTGTATACATGCCTCTGTCTCCATGTATAGTCAGCACTGAACATTGAAAACAAAATGCTGTTTGACTTAACAAGTAGGGAGCGTACTTAGAAATGTAGAGAAACAAAAATGTCCATGCAATTTCACAGCTAAATACACTACAATTATAATCTAATGCAATAACAATTTTAAGGGTCATTTCATAATAAGAGATGAGATATCTTTTGAGTGGTAGAAAGCTCCCACCCAGCCGTCACCTGAACAATAGTTACGGTTCCCTGGGAAGGGAAACATTTGGACCAAATTGCTGATACAGGGACAAAATACTTCTTCAAGTGTTTCCTTGGCATAGCTGAAGTTCTTAGAAGATAAGGGAGACTTTAAAATCACACATCCCCATACACACCAGGAGTCTGAAACTCAATATCCCTATCAAAAGGAAGTTAACCTTCCCTTATTTGTGGGTTTGATATCTAAATCTTTTCTTATTTAATGGTTAGTTATTGCTGTTGTTTTTTGTTTAGACTTTAGCAGCTTCACAATGCACTGTGCACAATGTTCGCTGCGTCTGGAAGAAAACTATGCATGTCCCAGGACATGGAGTTGTAGAACTATTGATAAGTGAAGGGTAACACTACTTTTTAATGAGGTCTAGGCATATGGCAAATAGTGCACTGTACTTAAAACACAAGGACTCTGGGTAAGATCCTAACTAAAGACAAAAGTAATGGGAACACTCCCTTTATCCTGTAACTTCTGTCTCAGCTTTTTCCATTTTATGTGTTTGCAAACTCTGTGTAAGTCTTATTTGTGAAGATGTTCATTTCAGCCCCTTGTGTTGCTCTGTGGTCCAGCAGTGACTGGGAGCACTTCAGAGACAGCACGCTTTCAGGTGTCACATTACAGCATCTCCTCTGGCTGATAGAAGTATTAATAAGCTCAAAAAATGCCTCATATCCAGTATTTTCACCACTGCAATGCTGTTCATTAACATGTTAGTACGCATCAATAGATGCCTCCAAAAGAGACCAAAAGCAGCCAAAATAGAGCTGCTTCCTGCAAACATAAGCAGTGGTATAGAAATACTAGGTTTGAAAGGAGAGTTGCATTCTGTTTCATGGGTCTTTCAAAACAACGATGTAAGTCATCGTTACTAAATCAAAAAGGCACCTTCTGTGCTTGCCAGCCTTTATGTCTGCCAATCAGATTTCTGGAATGCTGTGTTTTCCCTTATAAAGCTAAAATGTGGTATGATGGATTGAGAAAGGCAGAAAAGAGGAGAAAAAATTATTGAACTAATCAAAATATAAATCAGGTGTTGTTAAAAAATGTTCGTGAAGTATATCACTGAATTTTCAAAATTGTCTTCCCATTTCTGCTGAGCTACAGCTCTCATTTTCTGTTTATCCAAAGTATGTATTTGTTTTCATTCAATATTACATCTTCCTCAGAGAATGTTAACTGACTTTTCAAAAGGCAAAATAAAATAGAAAGGGGGCAGTTGTAAGAAATGTCATATAAAACAATGTGTGTGTATATGAGTAAAAAGAGAAAACCGTCATGAAATTGATGTCAGTTTAAAGCATTAAGGAATTATAAGCAAGTCATTGCATTAATTTAAAAAGATGTCTTCCGAGGCAGTAAAAAGTGGGGATTTGCTTATCAGGATTGTAACTACTTGCCTTTGGAAATGCATGATCCCAGTGGAAGTAGCTGAGATTTACAACGCAGCTGTATATGTGTAATGTGATATATATTGCTGTTTGCTCAAGAAAAGCATTTAAATAGCCAGCCACTTGACTTGTTGGTTCATCTGTGGTACTTGGGACATAAGTAGGTCCTAACACTGTTCATTTCAAATGGGTCTTTGTTAGATGTTTCACACCATAGAAGTCAATGAGATTGAAACGCGTGTTAACTTAAGCATATACCTGGTTTTGGACTTAGTAGTGTTTGACTGAAGCATTTATGGAGGCAAGATCCCAAATTCTTGCTTTTTTAGAAAGTTATTTGCATTGTAAGATTGCAGTTAAAGTACTTACTAAATGTTATCATTCCTAGCCAGTGTTACTCTTCATTTGCTGTGCAATGAGATACTGCTAAATTCCCACGCAGATGTAAAAACCCAGAAGTGAAACACTGGCATGCCTGTGAAGGAGGGACAACAGAATGTAAGGGTCAGGGCACTATTCAAAATACATTGGTTTCTGAATGCTGCTGAAATGCAGAAGCACAGCTGAGAAGTTCAGGATCGAATTC
>VYZV01024848.1:1041-16710 GCA_013401275.1 Pandion haliaetus | reverse complement strand
AAAAAAAAAAAAATCAGAATCACAGAAAGCAAAATGCATATAACCTGAAAAAATGTGTCAGGGTTTCTGTGACACACTGCCTTCTACAAGATGCTACGTATCTGGTTTATATAGTGAACTTAGAGAGGAGTAGGAACCCTGGTATACTTGAGCTGTTATTTGTGAAGAGAAACACAGTTTGAATACAATTATCTAATGTTGTAATGCAGAGATCTTATACGCAAGTGAGTGTATTTGTCCTAAATCAGAACATTTCCCAGATCCTTCCAGATGTGGAGGACCTAACACATTAGGAAACAGAAATCCTTTGGAAGTACGAATGTATTTTCTACCAGCCCCTTTCATAACAGAAAATTTCTCTAGAATCCTGAATACATACATGTTCACTTTCTGTGTTTTGAAATGACAGTAATCATGTTAGGTAATTGTCATCACAGCCTGAAAGGTAGAGCAGATCCTATGCAAGATTTGCTCCTCATTACTTCCTTCATAGACTGGACTTTCAGGGGAGTGGCTGGCAGTGCTTCAGAAGTGAGCGTAGCTCCAGATGAGGAGGTGAATACCCTCTTCTTAATCTGTATCCTTGGAGTAACTGATGTGCAATAAATGCATCATTAATATGAATTGTGTTAAGTTTAAGTATTTTTTGAATCACGTCTGAGGTATTTCTTAGAAAGCCTAAGAAAATTAGAACATTTATGGATTTAATGGAAATTTAAGGAAAGCAGGTACAGTTGTGTCATTGTGAGATCATCAGTGAAGATGGTAGAATTTATCAAAATTATATGCAGTAATGAGATACACAAAAAAATGGTCCTTTTAGAAATATCTTTAATGTTAGCCTTTATCCATTTGGAGTCTTAAATGTTTCGCAAAGTTTTTTTAAGATTATACGTGAATTAGAAGCATGCTACCATACTCACAGATGTCTTTTGAAGTTTCAAGGACATAACAAACCCAGAAATGTTAAATGAAATCTCTCCTACAGTATATATTCTAAAGCATTGACTTAACACAGGAAAAAAAAAAAAGGAAAATGGTAAGTTGATGCATTATTTTATTCCCCTCTACTTCGTATGAATCCTTAAAATTCTATTAAATCACTCAAACATGATACTTACTGAAAGGTGTGCTCTGCATACCTGGTAAATATGAAAATGAAGAGGAAAGACGGCTATGTAAAATGTCCTTATGGGTTTCAATGGCAATCAATATTAATGTTTCTTAAATATGTTTTAGTGAATAAATGCATCGTGGAAGTTGGAGATTTAAAATTATTTTCTGTAATTGATCTATAGAGAAAGAATAGGGTTCCTGTATTCCAAAGCAAAAGAGAAGGCAGTAGTGGCTTACTGGAAAGGATGAGGAGCTGTGAATTATACTGGGGGCTCAAGTAAGCAGATACCAGAGAATGAAGATGAATTGTGGAGTGGGAACTGAAGGTTAAGAAGCCTTGGAGCCCCTGGGACAGAAGAAACTTGGGTTAGGAACATCCACGCTTGTTGTAAGCAGAGCAGCCTTTGTGGACTGCGATGCATCCAGGGCAGTCCTTCCTGCAGATGATGCTCTGTCTGCATTTCATTTCTTGGCTCTCTCCCAGATTACTTGACATTTCCTCTCAAATGAATCTCCCCACCTCTTTACAGCCCCCACCCATCCTTCCCTCTTGAACACACCATTTTTACAGCCCCAGCTTCCCAGTTCACAGCCTCAATGCCTGGTGACACTTGTTCTTTCCTTTTGGCCACCTCTGACCACCGGCACCTGTCCTTGCCCACTGCAGCTGCTGGAGAAAGGAGAAAGCACCTTTTTTTTTTAGCATGGTATAGTGACTGCACTTATTGAATTCTCTGAAAAAAATGCTGTGCTAACATTCCTGCCTACCCTTCGACTCAGTGAAACAGAAGAGAGTGAGTAAGTAAGTGTATGAGGCTGAAAACAAAGTTGTACTTGCTCAAGTTTAGTCATAATGCCCAGCCTAAACCCTCTTACTTTTAAAATCCAAGTCAGTCAACAATAGCAACATAAAATGTAGCTTAGGAAGCATATTCTGTGTGCGTTCTCTTGTGTAGAACTCTGAGAAATGCAAAATAAACAAAGCCAAGTTTTATCAAGTCCAGAAAAGTATACTGAATGCAAAATTTTGATGTGTGCGTTATTTGAGCACAGTGATATAGATTACATTAAGTACTTGCATGAGAAAGTATGAACAGTGCTCTCAGATCTTAAAAATAGCATCGTCCAATTATGGAGTAACATTGTACAAAATGAAAGTTAAAATATATTTAAGATAAATACCTTAGCACTATGGATTTGGTTTGCATTTGGCCAGTAATCTCTTAAGATTAGAGCTGGGTAGCTAATGTCAGCTAGCACTACATATTATAACTCATTTGTGACTGTGCCATACAGCAGAAACGGTAAGAGAGGCATAGCAGTAGAAACAAGAAAAACATAAATTTAACACAATAAATTTACACTGAAAGTGCTTTGGGGAGCAAGCCTACTTAATTGAAGAGGACATAAGCACATGTTTATCTGCTGTGTTTAATAGAAAATGTATAACACATTCCTAAAAATAAACATATACTTAAAGAGCTTAACTGACACAAAGTAATAACTTAACAGGAGTCATGGAATAAAAGCCTGTGTATTCCTGGAATATATAATTTAAAGATCCTGTTTTACAGTCATAAAAAGTACAAGCTTATACTTAAGACGTATGTTTAACATGTAGCATTGTTGCTCCAAATTTCCAAGTGATACAGTTAACTTCTTTCAATTTTCTGCCCTCATCCTTTCATCCTTGATTTTACAAATAATTTATTTAAAGGGCTACGAGACTTAGCAGTAAATAAGTAAACTCATTGGTAACATTCGTAAAGTGTTGCACCATGTACATTTTTCTGTGTTACAACACTGTAGAATGAGTTAAAACATGACCACTCAAAGTACAGCATTCTTTAGAGATACAACCTTCAACATATTTTAGGCTTTAGATATCCAGACTTCAAGATGAGTTGGATCCAAAGTAGTATTAAGGGGAAAAAATGTATACTTTTAAAATTCCAATTTATTTCCGTTGGAATGGATTTTTTTTTCAAAATAGCCCAGCTTAAATTTAACGTTTAAATTATAGAAGTACTTACATAGGTCTAAGACTGCTGCAGCCTATTATAAGAATATAAATAGATAAAACAGACCTGTTGCATCAGTGAATTCTCTTCAAATTTCAGTGAAACAAAGGCTTTCTGCTTTTTAATTGCTGTCAGAATCAAAGGAAGACATGCTAAATTTCTGAGTCTAGTCATTCTTTGTAAAAATGTTGCCGTGTCATCTATTTAAGTAATTATCATTAAAACGTTTTTAATTAGAGTGAATGCTAGTTCTTACCTGGTTTTTATTGCAGAAATATGTTTCTGCTGCACAGGTACATGTTTCTGTTGTCCCTCAATGGACGTGCTAATTCAAGGCTGAAAAATCCAGTGGTAACTAATAGGGCAATCTAACTTGTTTTCCTTTTGCAGATTATTTCCCTGGTAGTCAAATACCTAACTCATTTTAGAAAGTTCAGGAGGACGTTTCTTTATGTGTCTGTATGTATCCTTATCCACATTTGAAAATACACCACTGGTTGCCAGAAACTGTTGGCTAGTTCACTCACTAGAGTAAAATTGTCCTTGTATAATAAATGACTAAACTTTAGATACTTTAATAATCTAACAAGTACAAAACAGTTTTAAAATACTATTTTGAATCTAATTTTAATTTCGATGCAATGTAGCAAGATAAAAAATAAAGCAACACTATTTTCTAAATAAGAAATATATCCAACTTAATTAAATGTAAAAAAAAATTAAGGAACTTAAATTTGCATTACATAATAGCAAAAAGAAACAACTAATTTAATATAAGAGATCATGTTTTATTGAGCAGCATTGTAGCCTAATGGTGCAATGAATCAGTGACAAAGAACTTCTGCTTAAGCAAATACAAAACAAGATTAAAAATCTACTATTTAAATCAAGTGTTCCTGCATGCTGGTTTAAGTTGTCATTAAAACTGGTGATTTAAAGAATTTGATTTAAATCAATCCATCCTGTTAAATGGCCAAATAAGAGAAAAACATAAAATACATAGCCAAGGGCTCTTGGAGCTTCTTCCCCACCCCCACTGCTTTTGATAAATGTGTCACAAGTCTTTAAAAGTACTTTATCTTTACCTGACATAAATATATTATGATAAACAAGAGTTGACTCCCCTCCGTACTTTTCAGCGCATGCAATGTGCTAAATATTTGTTTAGGGATTTTAAAAAAACAGAGAATGAGTTGGGCAGGTAACAGACTGGTCTGGAGAGCTGCTTCAACTCACCCTCAGAAATGTGGGTCAGTTTACCTTGTGGTGGAATTGAAAAGCTCCTTTTATATTTGCTCTGTTATTTTGGCATGACAGATGGCGGTCTTCCTTTCTGAGGTTTATCTGGCATCCAGGTCATTAAACACTGAAAAGTGAGGTTTCAGGTATTTTTAAAGGCAACTCTTAGGGAGATATTTCTGAAGGCCACGGGCTCCTGGAGGAGATAGCTCCCCCAAGCTCACTCCCTAGCCATCGGAGGGAAGTAGACTTCCATAGTCTTGGACGCAGCTGGGAAGATGGAGCATATTATGCTCCTTCGGTTGGCCACAGAGCCAAGAGACCTTAGGCGATTTCTTTTTTTTGCAGAAAGAGTGGTCAACCTGAAGCTGTGGGAGATGAGCACATGGCTTCTGCAAAGATCCCCCGTGGTGGGAGTCCCTCCAGCTACCGAGCGTGGGGAAGGGGAGGAGCAGCAATTTTCTCTGGCGTGTTCTGCCAGCCCGTCTCGCTGCACTCACTCACCTACCAGGCAGGGCTGTGGAGTTGCTGCCCCTCTTGTCTGTGCCCTCAGCAGCTGCAAGGGGTCTGGGAAGTTAAAACAAGGTGAGGGGAGCAGTTGCTGCGTGGTGGGTTGGTGTGGGGTGACCGAAGGGGTGGAAGATCCAGAGGGGTTGGGCAAGGACAGAAGGTCTTGGAGGGAAGCACCTGGGAGATAGGAGAGGCTGGCCAGGCCTGAGAGGATGGACTGGGTTTGGGCGGTGAGCAGCAGACCAGGAAGAGGGGAAGGCTATAGGGGAATGGAAAGAGAAAGGGAAGATGTGTGGTCTGGATCATGTTTTCTGAAGTGCTTTATCGTTATTGCAGTCTTGCAGTATTCATTGCATCTTCCCAGTAGTACCTTATTTTTCTGATAAAAATATACTCAGTTTATTAAGAAATAGACATTATGCTAATAATGCATTTGCCCAAATACATTTACTGTGATATACTTGTAAAAGTATTTACAGTCACAGTATATATATGACAGTGAATTAAGTATACTTTTTAAATTGCCGTTCCTCAGCACTGTACACTTCATTGCCGTGGTTCTTTGCCTGCCTCTGTGGCAGAAGCTGTGAACGTTGTCACAGGAGCTGTGCCAATCGGCGTAATACTTCCATGTTGTGCAGCCATGACACAGTAATGCTTCTCAGATGTATGGCCTCTCATAATTTGAACAACCTCTAGTAGTTTGGATGTAGAATCCACTCAGGACTGAGATGGGGTAGAGCTGTATGAGTTGGTTGTCCTCCTTCCTTCCTGTGTGGAGGAGTTGTCAGGTGGTCAGTTGGAATCATTCATAGACACAAAACACACTGCAGCAAAAGACCTGAGGTGGTAAAATTCAGACGAAACGACAGTATCAAAAGGCATGTGTTATTAACGTGCTGATTCATGCCAATAGACCCTGGTATTTTATGTACTGTCGGTAAAATTTTGTCCCTGTTCAAATGTGAGGCCTAAACCAAAAGAAATGTTTACAATACTAAAAAGGCAAACAAAGAAAACCCTTCATGTTTCAAGCATTTAAAGAATTATGGATTGGCAGATAATTTATTATATATTTCGATTTTACAGGGATTGTACAGTCTTACATAAATACTGCGAAATCCTTCCATTACTGATGCCTTCCAGTACCTATGCTGTCCCACCTTACAGAATTCACAGAAATCAATTAAAAGGCAGTTTTAGGTAGCTGTGCATATCCAATTTGTAGAACAGTTTCTCATCAAATTAAGGTAACGTTTTTGCTCCAAAGCTGCTCAAAAAAGAGGTGAATTTTAATACAATAGATCTGCCATCTGTAAGAATTTATAATAATGAGCCAAAATTAAAACAGATAGAACGGGGGAAAGGGGTTAAAATGAATAGCTGTACTGTACTGCACTGCATCTGATTTCACCTGTTTCAGCTCAAACACTATTATAGGGGTTTTTTTTAAAATGTTTTTATTAATCTTTGAAAATGACAGGTGTCAAGAGCCTTTTGTGATACACATACAAAAAACTTGCGGTCAAGAGGTCGTATCACTGCAATGTATTAGGCAGTAGCCTTCTCTCTTGTGGAATTTTCCTTGTTTGAAGTGTTTCCAATGAAAGATGCTTGCTGTAATGCACATCAGTAAAATGATCTATTTGGGAACAGCTTTACATGGTGAAGGAAGCTATGAGAATACTTTGGTATTGTATATGTCTTCTCTCTTAACAATCGCATGTTCTGAACTCTCTGGGATGCTGTAAAGCACACAAAGGATATATGGCTTACAAGAACATACGTGTTCTGGGATTGAATTTTNCTCTTTAAAGGCAATTTTGATGCCCTGAATATGAAACCGTGTATTTCACTAAGCCGTCTTTCAGTATTTTCTTCGTATTTTCTTCACTGGCTATGAGCACCACAACTCATTAAAAAAAAAATGCAGTATGCAAAATAAAGCTGTTTACACACACAGAGAGAAAACAAAAATGAAAAGGTTTGAAAACTTGCTTTGGTGTGCTTAAAGTAAAGGCAGTTGTTATTTTAAGGCAGCCATGTATAAGGCCAGTTTAAGAGGCTCTCCTTGAGCTCTTTGAGCCAAATGGACAAATTTTTACAGCTGCACTTTGTCTTGGGGCACATCAAAGCTTGGGCATATACCTGCCTGGGCAGGTATTTTCAGTCAAGTTACGTAATACGCTACATAATTATTGGGGAAAAAAAAAACCCGAAACAATAGTGGTGGAGACTTTGAACATTTATATAAAGTTCAGTTGTGAAAACGTGTCTTTTTTCAACACACCGGTCTCCAAAGCAGATTGGCCCAGAACCTCGTGAAATAGTTGTATAGTGGTGATCCTGCTAGAGACAGTTTATTTTCCATTTCTGTTTAATTTTTTGGGGGTAGGTGTGGAGAAGGCAGATTAGTGACAAAATTACAAAGATACATTACAAACCAGCAATGCGATACCCACATCAAAGTAGGGTCTCTAATTAGGGATTTAGGAAAGCTGGATTATAAAAATGAGAGCTGGTGAATTGTTCCTAAAGTGCCCTGAGGGGACGAGGAAGTTCTCATTCATCTCTTCTGTGCCTCAGCATCATGTACGGGAAGGACTGGGAGACTCAAGGGGTGTATGCTTTTTAAAAGTGAAGTGAGATGAGGAATAGTTTTTTTTCTGTCTCTGGCAGAAGCAGGTTTATTGTATTCCTCTGAATCAAGATGAAGACCAGTACTGCTTGCATCACTCGGGCTTTAATGCAGGAAAGTTCTGCAAGATTTACATTGCAAATTGGTAGGAAATGATGTTTTGATTTTAAAAATAATGTTCTTAATTTCTTTTGCTTCTGGCTGTGCTCGTGCAGCATGTTTACATGTGTAGGCAGTTGAGGATTTAAAAGTAATTGTCCTGCTAGTCTTTATTGAATCGAGAGAAGCAAATGGAGGAGACAAGAGGACTCCAGGACAGAATATTATGATGGTTACCAGGGCTGAAGACTTGGGCAAAAGATAATGTTTTTGTTTAAAAGTCTAAAAACACAGTAATTTTGGATGAGACTGGTAGAACACTGCAGAGGCAGGATCAGCTATTGCATCTACAGGAGGAACAAGAGGAATGCACAGAAGATAGGGCATGGTAATTACAGGGAATAGGAAGGCAGCAAATACGGAAGGAATGGAAGAAAGGTTATTGAAAATAATGAAGTGTAGAGGAATCTATATCCATTAGAAACTTTACAAAAAGTATTTAAAAAAAACCCCTCAGTATTACGCTTCCAGTCCACAATTTACTGACAGCTCTGTTTTCAGTAGTTTAAGCAACAAAGACTAATAACAACTATGAAAAGGAAAACGGGAAATGATATCTGCGAATGAACAGTTTAGGAATTCCACTACATTTCTGATTGCTGTATAAAACCTGTTCCCAGAATGCATGAAACATTAGATGTCAAGATCATAGCAGTGAAATAGAGATGTTACGAACTTCTATTCCTACTTAAACAGTCTATCTCTAACAGTCTGCTGAAAATTGTTATTTTGATGCATTTTTATGTATGGTGATCTTTAGGGGTAAAGCTAGAGGGCTAGCTGTTATAGGTAGGGTGGGATGGGAATGAAAATTAAGAGTTCAGCTTTGTGTTTTGTGAGGATGAGCAATTTGGAGAATAGGCCAATTCTGAAATTCAAGTGTAGTATCTTTGCTAACATTAAATGTATGATCACCATTCTTGTAGCTGCAACAGGGAAAGGAGACACCAAACACAGAAATTATAGTTGCATTTTTTTAGCTTTAACTACTTTTAAACAGCAGAATATCAGAACCCGTGTGGAACAAGATTGAAAAAAAACAATCCATAAGGACTGACTTTGGGAGTTGCTAAAGGAAAGGTAATGCAGAAGGAGGGACAAAAGACAACACAGAGACAAAAAGGGATAAGCAGAAACAGGAGTAAAGAGAGCTTGCAGAAGACAGAAGTGGAATTTATCTTGGAAATGATAACGTTTTCCCAATCTGTGAGTGACTAAATGTGACAGTATGGTATTGAACAGCTAATGAGCAACAACTGCAAATGTAGTTAATATATAAATACAGTATTCTAGCTTCAGTCATTCTGAAAACTTCCCTCTGACATCATCTGCTATGATACTAGGTTGATGGAAATGTCTTGTACTGATTTTGTACTCCGGCCTTCAGACTATCTTTGGTCTGTCAGCCTAACAGTCTGTACGCAGCTTCTAATGTCAATGGCGTTAAATGGTTAAGGCCAAAGTTCTTGTATTTTACCACATCCTGGAAAAGTATTTCATTATTTTTTTATAAATAATGAAGATTGGCCTGGAAACTTAGGTTCATAGCCTTGACTCACTTGGTAGCTGTATGTCTTCCATCCATGAATAAAGGTTTACAGAATTATGTTGGAGTATACATAGGAAGGCAATAACGTAAATAATTGTAGTGCTCTGGCATGTAACTAAAGTAAATAAGAAGTGGTTGAGACTTGCTTCTCAAAAACAGTGATGAATTAATTTCCCTTAAGTGCATTATGAGAGAAGAAAAAGAGCAGGCAGGTAGGTCCAGTGTGCTGTAACTGAAATACATTAAAGACCACAAAACTGGAAGAAAATCTAATAATATAACTTTAAAAAAAGAAAAAAAAAGAGAGAGCTAATACCCTGTTAGGTTTCTTTTTTTTCAATTTAACTAATGAGTCTTCTAATTTTATCATACTCTAAGCTAGTCATGTTTTCATGGATAAATATTTCCAAATTTTCATAGGCAGACTACTTGGTTTGGCAGCACTGATTATTGTTTTATGGGTGTTTTTCATTCACAAATGTCAGTGACTCAAGTAGCCAGTCACAAAGTTGAAATGAAGCATGTTGCCCAATTTTAGAAAAAACACCCCTGCCTGAGGACAGCGCCCAACTTATTTTTAGATTAAATATATCTTAGAATCCTTAGAAGGATGACTTCATAGTTTTTTTTAATATTATGGCTAAAAGAAAAACAAGTAGGATCGGCATATTTTACAGTCTTCCTTAGTGCCATTCTCACTCAATACGAATACGGGAACATTTTGTGTTACAGATTTCCTTTCAAAGTAAGATGAACATTTCTGCTTACTAACAGAATTGAAGGATTTTCTAATAGTTGTGTAATATCCCCTAAAAAAACTTCAGTACAGTCTAGTTGCTACAGCCAATACATATATTCCCTTAGGCATTGCAAAACAAATATTTAGCATTGCATTGTGATTCAAAGAAACAATGCTGTAGGAGAGAAAGAGTCAAACAGAAAAAGTAATTTACAGCAAATCATCAGCATAATATTTTTATAATGCTGTGTTCATCTGCATGGTCCCACACCTTCTTGATTGTTGATCAGATAAATTGGTGTCTGCTCAACCTTCTCTTCTGGCATCCAGTTCTGTGTTACTAGGGTGTTCATTTTGTTGGGGCAATCTCTGGCTATTTCGATAGGAAAGATTTATGCTTCATTTTTGCTTCTTTGGTGATGTGAATCAATTGTAGTCAGGGGTGAATACAGACCATTGATTTTAGAGGGCTTTGTATCTGCTCAGCACTTTTTAACAGTCTCTTATTTGGGTGTCTTAGGTTTAGGCACCTAAATTTGAAAATGGTGTCCTGGATGCATTTGCAGAAAGATGAAAGGGCTTGAGGGTATTGGTTTTTCGTTAAAGCAAGATCATGGTGTTTCATTGCCGAGCTGTTACATCCAGGCAAAACAGGCAAAGTGATTCTCATCCCTTAAGCATAACTTCAGTACAGGATCCTGGGAAACTATAGCTTGTGCTCTTATCAAAAGACTGACTACATCTTGTCAAAATTTCACGAAGGAAAACTGAACCCTGTCTTAAGAATAGCACTGTTTTTTTTTCTTTGGCATTGAAACATGATCCATACTTGGCAATTATTTTCAGGTTCATGTTTATATAACTGGCTGGAATTCCTACATAAAGGGAGAAAAACTTTTTGGGGGCTAATGATAATTCAGAAGTGATACAGAAACTCCCATGGGTAGGTTGGTTTGTTTGTTTGGTTTTTTTTTACCATGATGTCCTGTGGCTCGTTGATAGGCAGGACTGGAAGCAAGTTTGTTTTGCTTTTATTTATAAAGAAGTTATTACATCATGCATGATAATTTATTCAATTAAATTACATAACCCTTTCATGTAAGCCTTGGTTCACAAAAGCAGTTTAGGGTGGAGCTGGGATTAGATTTCCGATGTCAGTTTAGTTTGTAGCTAAGTCTGGCTCTGGTCGATAGCAAAACTTAATCAGCATGTCATCCTGCAATATACAGACATGGTTTTTCTTTGTCCAAGTCCAGGTGTGATTCATGACTTGTGCTTACTATGCATATCTGAATTTGATTAACACACCTATGGCTTAAATCTTGAAAACATCAATGCTAGGTGTGTTCCTATTCTGTGAGTGTATCACAGTAAACCTAAATTAAATAAGCTCTTCAGAGAGAAAAGTCCTGCGAAGAAACTTCATCAAATGTGTATTTGTACAAAAAAAAGCATATGTATTTATCCCAGACTATAGTAGTTGTTCTGCATGGTATTTCTACTGAATATGACCCAAACATCACTATAAATCTCTGAATGAATGTCTTTGAATGTCTGTGAAAAGCAGACTTGTTGAAATCCCATAATTAAAATCCTGTCTTGTTTCATGATATGGATTTGTGTAGCGTGGGGTTTTTTTTGGTTGTGGGGGAGGGGGACACAGGGGTGGCTCCTGTGAGAAGGTTCTGGAAGCTCCCCTGGCTCCAAGTTGGACCTGCCTCTGGCCCAGGCCGACCCAGTCAGTGATGGTGGTAGTGCCTCTGGGAGAACAGATTTAAGGAGGGGAACCAGCAGTGGGTAGTAGTATTGGAATGTGAGAGGAACCCCTCTGCAGATACCGAGGTCAGTGAAGAAGGAGGGGGAGGAGGGGTGCCTGAGGAGGCTGATGGCCCTGCAGCCCGTGGTGAGACGGCAGGCTGTCCTCCTGCAGCCCAGGGAGGGGAGTGGGGGAGCAGAGGCCCCCCAAGATGGCCGTGATTCCATGGGAAAGCCCTTGCTGGAGCATTGTGTGACTGAAGGACTGCACGCTGTGGAAGTGACCCGCGCTGGAGCAGTTAGTGAAGAACTGCAGCCTGTGGGAAGAACTCACGTTGGAGAAGTTGGTGAAGGACTGTCTCCCGTGGGAGGGACCCCACGGTGGAGCAGGGGACGAGTGAGGAGTCCTCCACCTGAGGAAAAGGAGTGTCAGAGACAAGGTGTGGCGAGGTGACCCAAACCCCCATCCCCTGTTCCCCTGTGCCGCTGGGGGGAGGAGGGAGAGAGAACCGGGAATGGAGCTGAGCCGGGAAGGCGGGAGGGGTGGGGGGAAGGTGTTTTGATGTTTGGTTTTCCTTCCTAATACCCTTGTTTTTATTTGATTGGTAGTAAATGAAATTGATTTTGTTTCTTCCCCAAGTTGAGCCTGTCTTTTGCCCGTGACCATAAGTGGGGAGTGATCCCTCCCAGTCCTTGTCTCGACCCACAAGCCTGCCTTTATATTTTCTCCTCATCCCACCATGGCCGGGGAGGGGGTGGGGAGTGAGTGAGTGGCCTCATGGTGCTTTGTTACCAGCTGGGCTGAAATCACGACATTTATCAATCACAGCCTTCCAGGAAATAAAGAAGACTACTGAAGCTCAACTTCATAGTTTTCCTTCCAAATATTTCTCATTTTCAGAAGTCTGTGTGCCGAGTCTTTTAATATTTTTGTGACTTGTACAGAGGTATAGTGTTGGCTTGATTCAACCTGTTGGTTCGTATCAGTTCCCAAGCAGTGACTAGAAATGTTAAGCTGCATGTTTACTAAGCATTCTGTAAGTCTTGGCAGCTTGTAAGAAGGTAGTAATAGCAAATGCCTATGATGCAGACCCCATTGCAATCTTTTCAAAGTATATCCAAATAAGCCGAATAAAAATCCTGGGTAAAAAGCACTCCTATTAAGAATTCATTGCAAATGTCCTGCAACAAAGGCAGACTTCAAGCACGTTCCATTAGTACCATAAATATATTGGTACAACAAAAACAATTTCATATGGTGAGGGTAGCCTTGTAGCATTTGACTACCATTCTGAATTAGATAACTTGTTATATTTTTCTATTTAACTGAACATATTTTACTTAAGTGCTTTATTATGTATTTAAAGAAATATTCTATAGTTCATTTGTAAAGTTGAAACATTGAGTAATTTATCTGCTTAAAATAGCTATTTTACATTTATCTCTCTGTGAGATAGCCACAAACGGATTAATTTCTTCAGATTTGTGGTTTCTACCACCTGTTTGAGTGTTAAATGTCTGTGTATGTCAGTTTTAAATTTCTTAGCCTAAGTGAGAATCATTCTTTAGGTATTTCAGTATTTTTTGCTTCATTTACGTTAAAGAGTCGTCATTGGCCGGGTAAATCACGTGATAATTACTAATAGCCTTGACTGTAGAGAAGAAAATATACAAAGTGGCACTTATTAATTAAAGATCACAAACCAGATGATTATAAAACGGTTCTACTCAGCTGCTTAAGTAAGATAAATGCAATGTATTAATACTACGAAAGCTACTGTCCCATTATATTGTAAGTTTGATGTACACACAGAAGCAAGGAGTTTCATATTAAGACTGTTTTATTTCTGCCTCATTATGGCTGTATAATGTAGCTAAAGAAATCATAAGACGTTATGATTGTGAGATACACATAATGTAATTTAATCTCAGTTTGCAATGGTTTCACATGGGTTCCAACCAAGCTGACAAGAGGAAGGGATCGAGGCTGCTGTAGGTATCATTTCTAGTATGCTGTGTTACACTAAATGCTGAGTCTTACAAATCTAACGAATTTTAATATGTACTTCAAAATACACTAGATTAGTATGTGAAATATATGTTGTGTGTATATGATTATGTCATCTCAGTTTACATGTGGGGAACTTTGATCTGGTTGTTACATTATCATTACTGATACAAGGAGAACCTTCCAACTGAATAGTTACTAAATATTGAAATGTTCTGAAGGTATTATGTGAAATTAAATATTTAATTTTGCATAATATCTTCACAGAAATATTTCAACTATTTTATATTTCAAGAAGATACTAAAATGTAAGATCTCAATATTATATGAACTAATAGCTTGACAAATTTCATAAATGCTATTTAAGGCATATACAATTCTCTGTACATTGCTCTATGAATACAGAACTAAAGGATTGGAAGTGGTTACCTTGGTTGTGGATTTCAGTCATCTCCTTTTAAAAGGAAATCTCAACATTTTATTGAACTCCACCTAAGTTTATCCAGCTCCAGATACATGCATGCACGTAGAGTTTGGATTCTTACAGCTAACAAAATTTGCAAACAGAGCAGGTAAGTGAATGGGGAGAGAGATAAGAGGTAAACAAAGTATTAGAAAATTAATTAAGAAGCTCTTACAACCAATCCAAGTAACTCAACCCAGAACCCCCCACCACCACCAAAAAAAAAATGAAACGCCAAATAAAAAAATCCCAAACAACCACAACAAGATTGCACACAAAATCCTCACTTCATTACCTTCAGCTAGATTTTTGCCCTAGGCTTTAGTGAAGCCTGAATTTCACCCTGTGTTCTCACTGCTAGCAGATGAGCCTCAGTAACAACCAATATTAAACTAGACTAAGATAGCTTTCTTGTTTTCTATAGATCAAAGATGTTCACATAAACAATTACCAATTTGTGGCAGACTGCCAAGTGTATATTTCTTACTGTAACACCAGTGATCATCATGGGGATTGTAATGCTTTTCCCTCTTGGAATCCACATTCCAGAATAATTGCACTAACAGCTTATTCAAAACTTGTTAAACCATACTTGATTCAGGGAAGTATTTGGGCAGAATGGGGTGCCTCCAACTTACTTTATGAACACAGCAGACAACTGGTCTTCAGTGCTGTGGTAACAAATTTATTCAGCTTGATTTGGGAAAATGGCTTGGGTTAAAGCCAGTCTGTGATGGAGCCCTCACTAAAACCATTGGAAATGGTACGTTGAGTCAAATGAAAAGATTGAGAAGAGAACATGGTTTTAGCTTCCTTGCCTTCAATAGCTTTAGGTTCTTTCTCTTCTCCCTTTCACCATTATGGATCCATTGATTTTGGTGAGACTTTGGTAATAGTATCGCAAATGAGTGGCAGCCACTTGAGTTGTTTCCTGTGTGGTATTAATGAGCAGTATGCTACAAATGTTCTGTTTGATACGACAGTTAGGGTTTTAGATTGGATCCATAAAACCTTAGAAGTAACCATCATCTGTCCATCAACGGGGAAGCGTAACATACACATGAGGTTAGCCCAGCCAGTACTGTGATTCACCAAATGGTTCCCTGCTGATCAGCTGTTGCCTAATAGGTAAGTGATCCTTTGGTTCAGGATCTTGTGGGATCCATTCTTGACCTTCTAGCTATAGGGCAAAGTGAATCCCAAAATCTTAGCTTGTGCTTCTTTACTCATAACCCATTTTAAGTAGCTTTATGCATGCTTCGGTCTGGTGTAGCTCTCTTGTTGGTAAACTCTTGTTAAAAGTACTAAACTTATGATCAGACACAGACATGTCTTAATCTAACCACAAATGTAAGCTAGTGCATAGGAAGAAAAGTATCAATCAGCTCTTTATTTCTCTTATGAAGAGATACAGCAAGATTCAAACAAGTTCACATTTTTAAGATGAGTAAACCTTCTTATATCTATGCCTG
>VYZV01024838.1:0-28447 GCA_013401275.1 Pandion haliaetus | reverse complement strand
GGTGTTGCCATTTCTTCATATTTAATAAACCATTTCATGTGAAAATATTCCATACTGTAAAAAGAAAGACTGCTTAATTTCTGTAAGAATCAATGGTGATATCTTTTCCAGACAGATAATTCATCCATCAGTGGGCCTAAGTCTTCCAGGAAAATTTATACTGTCCAGTTTAAGATCAAACCAGCTGCCTTCTGTTTTTCCAGAAGCTTCAGGGTGTTTTTGAACAACTTTTCAACAGATAACACATCATCTACTTTCACTGCACTCACTGTATTTGTCAAGAAACAATCTATAGTAGTCACACATTTACAGGATACAGGAAAAGAGCCAAAAGACAGTCCACCTGTCAGTCAGGAGAAGACGATGCCATATTAAAAGAGGTTAAAACTATCATTTGGCAATGAAAGACTTATTTGTTCAAATACTAAAACAAACAGAACAACCAAGTTGTATGGAAACCAAGAAGGTTTAGACATATATATCTGTAGGAAGTTTGCATCTGTATCGTTAATGAAATTATTGTGTCCAAAGGTCTTTTTAATAAAATACCTCATATAAGTTTTAATTGTGTCTTAAAGATTTTAGCTGATGTGTATGCAATACTTCACACATCCCTACCTAGAACAGATGAAAACATAACTTTTAGATTGCTGAAATGATCAAAAAAGGTTCTAGGATGGGAACAGGCTTTTTGTTTTTATATCCTCAATTTTTTAGGAAA
Organism: Pandion haliaetus; assembly: GCA_013401275.1. Classification (NCBI taxonomy): domain Eukaryota; kingdom Metazoa; phylum Chordata; class Aves; order Accipitriformes; family Pandionidae; genus Pandion; species Pandion haliaetus. The sequence continues at coordinate 27,726 of VYZV01024838.1, read as the reverse complement.
GGAAGACTACTGAAATCCAATCATATATAGCTGTGTCCCTGGAATGAATGCCAACCAGTGGCTCTCTTATCTTCTCCTTTGACTTTTAGGGCTTTGGAATTGTGTTTGTGCAGAATTTGTAAGAAACGTAGCGATACTGATTGTATGCTTTAATCTAGTCGTCTACTTGTTTTCCCTCCAAAGTGCTACCTCTGAGTCCTACCTGTTTTCTTACACTACTATGGTGGTCCTGGGCTGGTAGAAAAAAAAAATGGTAAGCTCTGTTCTCATTTTATTTTGGCCTACTTTCCTACTCTTAGCAAGAAGTTAAGCAAAACCACCAAAGTCCATATCCTTTATCCTTTCTCCCATATATTTTCTGAGATACTGATCTTTTTAAAAACAAACAGAGAGAAAAGAAAAACCTCAGTTTAAAATTTTCAGAATCAAAATAACATTTCTGTTTCCTATAATAAATCACTTGAATACAAAAAAATTCTTCAGGGTATCAAAGGATGTGATGCTGAAGAAAGTCAGTATATAAACATCCTAAGAAACAGTCTATAAAACAAGGTATTATGTTCATTGAGCATCACTCTCAGCAAAAATAATTTTAAACTAAGTCAGTACCACAAGGCAGAACTGGCATAAAGTCTGTCTAGCCACACACTTTTTTAACCCAGAATACAAAACTTCGGTTTTCCCCAAAGAATAAAAACGTCAGTAAAATTTTATTTGATCTGGTATCAGTAGAGGTGCTGTTGGTCCCTAACCACACACATAGTAAGAGCAGCTGAAATTGTGGTAAAACTTTGCAAAGAAATGCACTAGGTTTTCTGTGTTTCTACGAACATCTACCCTGAGTCCCACCTGGGAAAACAGTTGTTTTGTTGGTGTGCTTTCAAGAGAAAGTAAGGTAGACGGGGGATTGCTAGAGACTTATCTGCTCAAATATCCCAATGTCCCATTGCCACAAGTAACCCGGATACAAAACCACAAGTAATGCAAAACAAATGTAATCTGGTTTAGAAGAACAGGGAAAGAGATAGGACATAGGTGGTTGCATCAGCTGTGGTGTGAAGAAGCTCTGAGCTGGAGCTGGCCTGAGCTGAGGGAATCCACATGCTACAGCAATGCTTTGGAAGCTGTGTTCTTTCATGTAGGAAGGGTCCCTGCATGGATAATCCAAACTGCATATGATCCCACCCTAAGTAATGCAGACATAACTGTAATCATCCCAATAATCATGGGTTTAATGATGGATTTCCTTCAAAGTATGTCAGGAAGGCCTAAGAAAGCTCTCAAGTCAAATCAGTCTACAGCAGTGCTTTTGATTTCATTTCCATCCTTAAAAATGTGGGTTTCAGGAAAGGTTAATTTTGAGTGAGTTTAACTGGGAGAACTTCAGTGTCTTCAGTGACGTTCAGCACATTTACAAGAGCAGAGAACTTGGTCATCAAACACAGATCAACAACTCTTGTGCAAATGGAAAACAGTCTTCACTAACTTTTTTTTTTTTAATATAACAGCNCAAGGAATAATTTTTCTTTAAAACTAAGAAACCTAAGGCAATTAGACAATGAAGACTCCTTTTCCAGAAAGATAGTAATAAATAAAAGAGGAGAATTACTGCAGCATGACAGTTCAGAGATCTTGGGTGGAAGTTCTTAGAGCAACTCCCCAAGGAACCCTCACAGAAAATCAACAAAACCCCTAATCCTCAGAGGTAACTGTATGAAAATTAATGGATTTTGAAGATTGTAAAGGCTCTCACTCCATTTGTTATTCTTTTGAAGGCCTTGTTTCCTCTCTTTCCCGCAAGTTTCAAGGAAGGGACATCAGAAGGTAAAGCAGTACATTGCATTCTACTAAAATACTGTTTTCTAGAAGGCTTCATATAAAACAGGCAAGAACATATTGTTAGCAACAATATCCTAACAACGGCCACCATTACACGTTCATTCCTCTAGCTTTCCCCTTTATGTAGCCATGTTCATCTGCCAAATGGCTATTCAAAAGGGAAAATTCATTAGAATATGGTTTATAATGCATCCACTGAGATCCCATTCATTACTATTCTTGGTAGCTATTTCAGCAACATAAAGCAGACATCATGCTGACTTACCCTTCTCCATTATGCTTGGGGTCTATTGTATTATTAAAGCAGTGGAAAGTAATAAAACCACACCTATTTTAATGTTCATATAAAATATTGATCTCTGTTGGATAAAGGTTTTCATTTTTAATGCATTACATCACATTCCTGACTTTAGTGGTGGATATTACAATTTAGGTTATTTGAATTTATTTATATTTTTCATATGAAAAGAGATTTTCTCTTTGGTTTCGGTAAAAACAAGCAAGACTGTAGAGACAACTACATCTTCTGGGCTCAGTAAAGAGCCAAAATGTTTGTTTAATAAATGCAGTTTTCATTTCTTAACTGGTATATTGGTAATACAGTTATACTCAGTTCCCAGGTACAGGGAGTTACTTTGGCTCCATTCTGGAAAAAGATATAGGTATGCACCATTTCCCAGGAGTCTGATTTCTGTAGGAAAGAATATCAGCATCTCCCAGAGATCCCCAGGATCAGTGCACCAGGCCTATGAAGCCTCATTCAAGCATAATTCTCATAAAAATTATATCCTGGGGTTGGGAGACTTCAGCCCTTCTTTCTGACTCTTTTTCCTCCTCTGATTTTTCTGACTTTTTTTTCCCTTTCATGTTTGATCTTTTGATTTAGAGCTGGTACTTGACAGATGTTAAGGACAGACCTCTAAAAAAAAGGCAAAAGCAGGAAAAGGGAAGGGAAGGGAGGGAATTTTACTAAATTATTTTTTACTCCTCTTTTGTGTTTGTCTTTTCGTCAACCCTTTCTTTCTCACAATCCTAAACGAGAGGGTTTTTCCAGGCATTCTGCTTCTTTTCTATTCCTGTATTCCCCAAACTCCATTTTTTGCTGTTATGTTGCCTAAAGCAGGCACTAGCAGGAGAACTATTCAATAAATTAAGTGAAATGTCTCTAGATGTGGACTACCCAAAACAGTGTAAAACAAATTATCAGAGACAGCAATGTACAGAAGAAATACAAACTAGATTAAGAGGGAACTCGGCACAACTTTTCTAGAAAAACAGTATACAATGCTGCAGTTAATAGCTATTTTGGAGTGGGTGGGATTATGAGATGCAGATGGCTTTGTGTGCTCTAAAATCCAAATTGTCCGAAAGCCTATGCAAAGGTTTCTCCAATTCAGAAATGTTTTTAAAAGAGAGGAACATTTGTAAAGCAGTATTGTACCTTTGCACAAATTCTTGGTGGCCATGTGTAGAGAAACCTGTTGAAGTATTCTGAGTGACAGGTGATCTGTGTAATAATGTCATATGTTTGACTAAACTAGAAATTCAGCCCTTGGTCAGGGCCAGAGCCCAGCTTTTCTGAACGCTGGGCAAATATCTAGGCAAGAAGCCCTTGCCTCTCTGTGCTTGCAGCTGAGGGCACCTGTATTGCTTGCTTCTCTCATATAGCTTAAGGATGGAATGAGTTAAAAAATCCCACTTGGAACTAGACCACAGATGCAGAGAATCTAGTGAAGGCAATGATAAATATCCTCATACTGTAAAGTATGTGCCCCTTGTAACTCATTCCCCGTACCCTGATGAAGCTTTTGGAGCCTTCATGGATTATGGGCTCCCACTCAGCCAACATCAGGCAAATGTCAGGAATCAAATTATAAAAATGTCAAAACAAATTACTCGTTTGTAACCCACGATTGAGTCTGTCGATAATAGATAATGACAAGGAAGGACTTAAAGCTAATGCTCATGGAGAACTGGCCTCCTCTGTGTATTCTGTTTGTTTTCTCCATTAGTTTTTCCATATTTACATGCTCTCTTTATGTGGCTTGCTCATCTGTGCATTATGAGTGTAGGCTGTGGGCTCTCTAGGGTGAGGCTACCTTTGGATGAAACATAGCAGAGTAGGGTCTAACCAGGATTTGTAACTGTACTGAAAGGAAAATAAACATGATTAATAAAAGGATTTAATTCTACTGAACCAACTTAAGAACTCAGAAAATTACTTAATTATTTAATATTAATTAATTAATAGGCTATTCTGTTTACCAAATGTAGTTTAACCACAGACACATTTTTTTCTCCTCTGACAAGTATATTCCTGTATATGCCAGGATTCTAGAAATACTACAGTAAAGGACAGGTATTTTGCATTTCCTCATGTTATTTAACATGTTCAACCCAATGGGATAAAAGGAATTTTTAAATCCTGCAATATAAGTCTGTTTTTTTACAAAAACCTAAACATCATATAACTGCATCTAAGGAATTTACAAGGTAAATGGGAGTTTCAGAAACTTGTTCTGAGATAAAGCTCTCATGTTAGGAGAGAAAGAAAGTTCAGTGCACACATACGTGGTGGAAATGGGACAGTACATCTGGAATATGTCCTCATGCTTATTACAGTCTGAAATACCGTTACTGTATTGACTGTGTAAAAAAACCCGTAACATCAAAGTATGCTTTGGGAGAAGATCATCACTCGGAAAGAATAGCTTACTGAATATGGAGTTTAAGTCCCCCCAAAAAATGGCAAGATGAAAAAGGCAATTCACATACTTGTAACGTACTTAGATCACCTAAACATTCCTTCTGTTCAGAAATAATCCCTTTTGAATAGGCCTGATTTGCCTATACTGACTACCTTTATTCCCTTTCACTATATATTCATCATAGTGGTCACTTCTATTTTTAACAAAACTGGCATCGAAGTGTCTGGTAATGATATGTTTAATTTGCATTACATATTTTTTATAGTACCCTTCTTGCAGAACATGATTTTGGAAAAGAATTTGGTGGAGAGCAGGTCAAAGGCACTCTGGGACAGGCCTGAGCAACTCTAGCACAATGGGGTCTCCCTGGGGGCAATAGTAATATAAATAATAATAAAATGCTAACAATTCTGCCTGCCAGGCTTCCTTCTTCAGGATATTACTGCAGTGCATCTGAATGTGCTTTGACCTGGCCAATGCTTTTTGCTTCCCTATTCTGGGAACTATTTGTTCCTTCCTACTCATTTGTGACTTTCCATTAAGAGTGACATTAAATGATTGAACAGATTTAACCTTATTTTTTGTCAGCAAAAATCAATGAATTGCTGAAGATTTCTTTTTAATTCTTGGTTTCACAGAAGCTTTAAATCTGCCAAGAGAAAACACTATGCAAAACTTTCCTTCTGAAATCTTGGGAAAGCCATACCTTTAGTCATTTACCTAAGTGCTAAGAAACCATCCAGATGCGGTTGCCGTAAAATTTATAACCAGAACCTACCTTTAATTAAAACCTTACTGCAACAACAGAGAAGCAGTGGGCTTTTCCACCCAGCCAAGTGGAATCTGCACATTCTGGTTTATAATTCAATTTTTACAGTGCCCTTTTCAGAGGAGACTCTCTTCTCTTTCCTGTCTGTCTTCGATTATTGCTGGGCTGCTGCCACTACCACGGTCTGTGAGCTGCAGGACCAAATCTGAGTTTACGCAACACCAAAGAGCTGGTCCAGCCCCTCAGTCACTCTAGACTTGCATCTGACAGCACTCTGGAAGCACAGACCTTACACAAACTGCCAATAAAAGCCAACCTTCCCAACTGCATTCCTTTAAAAGCCACTATTGTTCTCATTCATGACTGAACAGCTCAGCCTTCCTTTCAAATGAAGAAAAGAAGTCCAGGCCGCACCGAACAACTTCCAGACGTTTCCTCCACCCTCAGAGCATTTCAATCCTATCATAAGGCTTTTGTGCATAGTAGCCCTGACATGGGTATGGTTGTTATTATTCTCTCCAATAGAGCAAAGTCTCTCCAATTAATGCTAGTTCTATATTTCTTTGATCTTTTTAAAAAAAAAGTTTCTGTATGTATTAAGGGCAGAATAGTAAATACACACAAGGCATAATTTTACTTCCAGAAAGGTAGGTGTTGGATTAAATCTGGTGATACTTCAGCTTCTTCAGTAATAAGCCATTTTCATTGTGATCCCAAATTGTTTTTCTAAGTCACATTCTGGGCTTCAAAACAATGCAAGCAGTTATAATTTATTTTCATTTTACTCTGTTATGCTAGAAAAACAATAAGCTCCAGGAAGATGTCATGAATGGAAGTGTTTTTAACAAAAAGACACCTAAATAGGCCTTTTCACCTATTTCTTGATTATGTTCCTTAATTCATCGCTTTACTACAGTTACTACCTAAAAATATGCTACCAACATTCAGTATGCTAGAAACCAAAAAGAGGGCATGGTCCTTACCCAGGAGACATAACAATCTAAAATACAAGGCAACTGGACAGTTAAATTAGTGAGCTATAAAACAAACATCTGCCAAAATAGATATTAAAAAAAAAAAAAAAAAAAGTTGTATTTTTACCTGAGCTGCTTTCATTTTTTGACACATTTATATTAGGAAAAGAAAATAGGGTTAGAGGTTATTTATATTGCCTGATATAAATTTAGATTTGATAAATATAAAAAAAAAAACCAAACTGAGTTCTCTGCAGTGAACCAGCAGATATGGAAATGCCCAATATCCATGGGCAGGTCAGACAGACTTTGGCACTTTGCTTCCTATTGGAACAGGGAGCAAAGCGCTGAGGCCTCCCTCCACAACACAAGGGAAAAAATTAGGTAGATTCAAATACAATGATTTTAAAAAAAACAACTCTGTGAGTAGGAAAGCATTCATGGGAAAATGCTAAGTAGAAGAAGGTCTTCAGTCCTGCCTTCTGGTGCTTAAGTGCCTTTTACTATGAGGAAAAGCTCCTTAAAAACCAGAAGCCTCTGCTAAAGGTGAGCCCAGGCACAGTTTTTCATTAAGCACAGTCCGTGGAGGATATAATGGAAGCAAGCTTCTGTTGAGCGCACTCCTGGACCAGATTAATCCCTCAGTGGGAGCACTGAAAGTCTCCTTCCGCCTGGAGGGATTCAGACCCAAAGTTCCCATGAAGCCTGGGTGGGAGCATGCATCAGGCCCCCCAGTGAAGGTGTGCATAAAAATCACTTAAAGCTCCCTGTAAGAGAAAGCACAGAGAGATTCAGTGAAAGTGTGAATCTATAGCACACTGTTTAGGACATTCAACTGGGAGGCAGGAGAGTAGTTATTGATTTATTTTTTTGTATCAGGTTGCAAAGTCAAATCCATATCCCCAGCAAAGAGTACTCCTCTGAAATGCAGAGCCACCTAAGCAGGAGACCCGTACAGCCCTGCGGTGAGCTACTTAAGCTACCTAGTAGGAAATGCCAACACTAAGGAGCTGCCCCATGTCACTGGGATATGATGTTGTCCCAAATCACCAATGTTTGTCCCGATGAATAGGGCACCTGCCCCAGATATCTCTGGGACCCCACAAAATGATGCAACTAGCATCTCTGATATCTAATGGTCTGGTCATTCAGCATTTACACTGGAAGTCACAAAGAAGGATAACTTTGTGGACCAGCTTTCTTCCATAAAAGCAGATAAACTGGGTTCCATTCCCCATTTCCTTGTGTATTAAAGAATTTTATATGTAGTGTAAGTAGCATTAATTAGTCAGCAGGAAAGGACTTTCCTCAGTTGTACCTCCACTGGAGAGGAGGTGATGTTGGTTCAAACCTTGACAAGGAAAGAAGAAACTGAACTGGATCCTGCACAAATTGGATGAATTTTCTCTCCACTGAAATAGCGGGAAAGCCAGGAGCCACTACTTTGGGCACAGTCTTATTTACTCTAGATACTCAGAATATATCTGTAAAACCAGTCCTTTGGACAACATTAGCAAAAATGTACTGATTACTGTGTCCTACTGGGACAGTGACAGACTAAATATACCTACGCTGGTTTGGCAGCAGACGTTACATACCGATGAGATAAGGTGGCAGCTGAAGGAGAGTTTTGTGCATCTCACAAGCACATGAAGCTGATGTAAATTCCTTCACGGTAAGGAGATGCAAGTTGGCTGGAAAAATCTGCGTGTAATGGGATGAATAAGATCTGTTATCCTAATTGCTGCAGAGGAATAATAAAGTAAAGCATTGTCTATCTCCATCTAAATTTAACATGAGGGATCCTTACAGTTTTTATTTAGTGGATTAGTAGTTACCTTATCCAAACATCCTCTTCCCTTTCACTGTTTCCTTCCCTAGTGCCTGTTTCTCCTCTACAGCTGGGAGGAAGCATCCCTTGGTCCCACAGGACTGTCCACCGGGTCACATTGCACTCGACCAGTGCCCCTCACCCCAATTTGAGCTGAACACACATATCTTAGAGGTGCCAGAAGCCTAAAATATATGGGCAATGATAAATAAATATTAAGCACCAGGAAGGGGGGAGAGAGGGAGGAAGTCTGTCATGAAACAGTGAGCTGAGAAGTTATCCCCTCTGTTCCTCTCCCTGCTGTCAGGAAGAAGGAGAGATGCTCAGGAAGGTTCTCACTCAACACAAGGCTCTCAGCCCTTATATTGCTGGAAACGGGTATCTGATAAACGCAGAGCTTTGTTTCCCTTCCCTGATACCCAAGCCCAGGTCTCCTCTAGGTGCTAGAAGGGAATGAAGTCTTTCTCTTTCTCTGTGCTTCCCTTCCTCCCTGGACAGATGTCCCCTGGCCACTCTCCCATTGGAGCGAGCACCTGTCAGCAGCTCTGGCTGATGCTCCCAGGTCACTGGCATGTGTGAGGGACTGGCTTTTTTCAGAAAAACCCAGTGATACAGGGCCAGCCGTTCTGCACACAGAACCCTGGAAGGTCCTAACGTGCTCAGCATGCGCAAGCTGATTAAGTTCTGACTACAGGGAAACATATCATCATTGGTGTATAGTTGGAAGTAGTAAGAAAAGAAGTTATTAAACATGGGATGAGGGAGTTTATTGGGAATAATAGGATGGAACTGAGAAAGCCAACATTTGAACATACGGAAAAACTGTCTGACAATAAGGTCAACTCTAAGTATGAAAGGCTAGCGAAAGGAAGCGGTAGAAGCTCCGTTTAAAATTAGACAATGCTAGAAAATGTGCTGTAGGGAACACTCCTGCCCTGGCAAAGAGATGTGCAGACTGATCGAGTAAATCTTTTCTCTCTGCACCTAGCATTCCTGGATCTGAAAACACATCCAATCACAACAGACCCAGACTCCACGTTTTGAGGCTTCAAGCTGTCTCTGCTATGATCAGGAGAAAACTGTTATCTTTTTAATATACGTTATGAGCTACTGGAAATCGTAGCTAGGCGGAAAGTCACAGAGAAGATGGGGAAAACAAACAAGGGAGATGAGGCCATCTTTGCACTGATAAAGGCCAAAGAGCACCTTACAGGACTGTAATAGTTATTTACTTCCAGACTTGCCATCACCTGTGGCTTTGTCTAAAGTTTTTATTATGCATCTAATATTTTCTGGATGGAGAGGGGAGTGAAAGGAAACTAAGATGTGTGAGCTTAAAAAAGAGACTCCTTGAAATTATGTCCAGGGTGTGGGAAGTGCAAGCAGTATGTTTTGCCTTTCTTGCTTTCCGCGTAAGGGGAAGAGAGCTGTTGGGAAAGCCTGGCTTGGTTATTTTTACACCTACACGACTATTGCTAAACACAGCATGTAGACACCGCCGACTGGAAATACCCACCCACCACCTACGTATTTATTGTGAAACCAAGGCAATAGCAGAAGGCACCAGTGCTGCTGTTTTCAAGTCAGCTGGGGATACCAGCACTTCGCACATCCTTTTGGCAGTCTGGCAATTCTGCAGCTCCAGCTAGGCAGCGAAATCTTAGTTCTCAGCTGATATGACAGTACATATAAGGGTCTAAGAAGGCTTGAATTAACTGTCAGACATTGCCTCAGGACACAAAGATGCATAGATTTTTCCATTCCCCTTTTTTGCAATCTCTCCGCTTAATCCCACACAGCAGTTTCAGTGAAACCTGATAGGTCACTGGTGAGTTGCTTCCTACAGCTCCTGTTTTCTTCCTCTGCAGACAGTCTCGAATGGAGCAGCTAAATCAGGTTTAAGTGTCTGGTATGCAAATACCAGAAAAAAAGCAGAGGTTTGTGTGGATATATTAATCATCATATTGATTCTAATCACTGAATAGTGCTTTTTAGGAGGTAAACATGGACATGGCTAAAGCTATTTTTGCAATTTGGTATTTTTGGAGGGTATTCTGGGTTTAGGACTAGAGATTTATATTACTGAAAAAATACCTCTCTTGCTCTGTTTTATGCCATGTTGCAGTGTTACACCTTCATATATGGACTCTGGGGGTGTCTTTGGCCTCTTGTACAATTTTTATGTACAAATCAAGAGTATTTCACTGTGTAAACACACACTCAAATGAGGCACATTGAACCATTTCTGTTCCCGACCACCTGCTCGATCTCAGGGTCCCTACAAAGTAATTACACACTGAATATAATGCCTGTGGAATTTGATGCTTTTTCATGACAAAATCTTGGCTAAGAAATTCTGACTTTATCATCGTTACTGTTACAGTCTTTGGCAGCATTACACAAGGCAATCAAGGAAGGTCAGTTTCATTATTTCATCCAAATGATATACATTTTCATCATGTGGTTTGTAGAAAATTCTGTAAGTAAAGTGCTGCGGGGAGTTGACGGAGTACTTGCTAATCAATATATCCAAAAAACATTGGCAGGTGGATGCTAAAAAAAAATTCAGAAAATGGTCTAAAGAATTCTGAAGCTGTGCAACTTCACTTTTGTTGAAAAAAACCAATAATATTTGCATTAGACTCAAACACTGTTGTTCTTGATAATACTTCTACTTAAATGCATAGATAGCCAAAAGACAACCAGGAAATACTACAAGTTTGTGTTTGCTCTTCTGTAAGTGAGAGAAAAGACCAGTGTGTGTTTACCTCATTCTTTTGAGTTATGTTTTCAGTCGGCATGTAAGTGCATTGAATTTGTCTTCACTTCCACGCAATCTGAAATACTTTTCCCCATCTACGTTCCATCTCTGGCTTTTGAAGTAGGTGACAGGATGTGAAATGGGTTCCTCTTAACCACTGCAAAACACGTTCTTAGAAGGTTGTCAAGAGTTATCTCAGCTGTCCTGAAATCTTTGGTAACTCAACTCCATCATATTTCTTTCTTTTCATTTTAATGCAGATGTATGTGAACAGAAGCTACATGGTGCCTTTTTTTCTGCTGTGCTCCTGTGTCATGCGGTATTACCAACAGATCAGTTAGAGAAGAAACAGGCTTTGGAGGTCAGGAGTCTTGGATGGCAGGCTGAATTTAAACAATTAATTGACTCTCAGCAAGTCATTTCATTCTGCACATCAGTTTTCCCTCATAACTGTCATTTGTAATATCCAGGACACCGAAATTTCTGGGTGGGTGGCACTGTTGTTAATTATGTGCATGACTCACATCCAAGAGCCCTGGTCACAGAGTCAACCCATCTGCGTTGAACACAGTACAAAACTGACAAACACACATACACAGATTGTAAAATCATGTGTTAGAGACAAAGTAACAATAATCCATAATGCAAACAACCTTAACATTAGGTGTCTTTCATGACTCTTGCAATTGAAAATCCTGAAGGAAGCAGAGCTTTGAAAACGAGACAAATAGATGAAACATCCACTAAAAATGACTTAGTCACAACAAATTCCCTGCTCACTAGCAGATTGTTTTGGGAAATCTGCTATCTGGAATATTTGAGGCAAAGCAGCTGTTTCCAGCCACCCCCCTCCACAGTGAGGTCTGCATAGAAGACGTACGGCGAGGATACATGGAGGCAGCTAGCGCCTGTATGATGTCACCCTGAAGCGATCAAACATCTGAGTTTTGTTTTATTTCATAAGGCTTTTTTCATTAACAAAGCCAAATATCAAATTCTGTTATCCCAGCCCTTCCCACAAAAGGATTATAGCTGTCTAGTTCATCAGGGTTCATTTTTTTGCTAACAGTGCCTACACTTCCTTCTCTTTACAGTATGATAAGATATTAATCTTGATTTTTCTACTAATCAGTCCAAGGGTTTTAACACTTAATACTTTATCTGTGGAAAGGAAAAGAACTGTTAGCATGATATAATTAAATTCTCTCTTACTGACCCTTAAAATGTTTAACAGCACCTCTTGCAGTCACATAATTACAGTAAATTGCAAGGAAAGTGTCCAAGTTCACTCAGATCTCCTGAATAATAACTGCATTCTGCATTCCTGAAAGCACAGCTGTTAGCATTGCTGTTGAGATGTATTTAAAGAACCCTGAAAGAGTAACAACTGTGTACCTATAGCAATACTAGGTAGAAAATCCTACTTACATCATGGATGATTTGTTAGATACCGGAGACCTCACTGCAAAATGTTCGATATTCCATTCAGAACACAGTATCTAGGATTTAATCAAAATAGTGTACCAGATGTTGTCTCTCTGCTCTACTTTCTCGCTAACCAAATGTACACAAACAGGTATCAATTACAAATGTTCCTGATTAGAGATACTCGGGGAAGTATCAATGTCCCAGACCATGAATTTCAGCAAAATGAGTACATCTCCAGCCATTTAGAGGTAAGATTCAGGAACAGATATATGAAAAATTAAGTATCAAAGCAAACCTGAAAACTCTCGTTCTCACGCACACAGAACTGTCTGAGTCCTGGGAGAGTCCACCCTTCACGCCTGAGACAGTTCCACCTGATTTTACTGTCGCAGACATCCTAAACGAAGATATTTCTTTTTGCTCTTTGTTTATTATAACTAACTCTCAGTTTGAATCCCTACATGTACAGGATTGCACAGACAATTTTGAAATGAAAAAACCAAGGTTTTTGTTTACTCAAATGTTTTCTTTCACAATGCAGAACTTGCATGCAGTGACACCCAGGATTATCACACACCAAAAACCCCCTACAAATGTCATTTAAAATAAACCTGAGAAGACATTGGTTTGCCACCTGCATCCTCTGTAGGTTCACTTCGTGGCTATTGGTTTACCAGAAACTCCTTCCCTCTCCGAGTCCTCCATGCAGGACTGACCATGCACAACCAATTCACGGAGCAAGTGAAGCCGAGGACCTGCATTTCAAGGGACCTCACTGCTGAGCAAGAGCAGCCACCCTTCTGATTCACACCAGCAAAGCTCTGTTCTCCATAAATCTGATTTCCCTAGACTTTTCCTGCTGATCAAAGTATCACCCAGTGATAATGCAGAGCAGAAATGGAGGTTTCTTGGCTGCTGGATGCAGACGTGACAGCACTCAAGGTTAACAGATGTTTTTGCTTTATCAGAAAATGATCTCAGCTTCCACCCTCTAAATTTCTCATGCCAGCGGAAAATCAGACCATATCAATGGAGCAGATATTTGACGAGTGGGAGGAGAGGTATGTTCCCTTAACCTAGGCACCGTAACAGCCCCAGCCAGCTCTGGCATGTCCATCTCTCCTTACTGCTGTGAGCACTTAGGACGGGCAAAAGCCATTTTCCTCTCTGTCTTACTCCACAGCATGTTCAAGGCAGTTTTCAAGGCTGTTACATGCTTTACCAGCCAGACATAGCAGCTGGGCCTGGGGCCAGGAGTCCGGCTCATTGTCCAGAAATGTGATTCTGATTTGGACTTTGTGATGGGTGAGGGAGCTCCACTGAGCTTCCTTTGGGAAGAAAGGAGTTTGGCCCAAGCCTTTGTAACACAATGCAAGTGTAAACCCCAGAGCTGGAGAACATATAGCGATAGAAAGAGCTCTGGCCAGCCTCATTTATATCACTTGCAGCACTGCCACAACTTGCAGCTGTACCACATGTGTATTGCATGTAAATGCTAATAGATCATCACTGTGTTCACAGCCGTGAAAGGGCACAGGAACCCTTTGACACATGACCTACAGTAAATGGTTCGCACTGACCTCACAGCTGTTTGCCCCTAATTTGGAAGAGGATTAAAAATACACAGAAAGCAAGGAAAGTGGCTCCATGCCGGTATCCTGCTTGTGCGGGTCCCTCTCCCTTCGATACTGTACGTGTGGAAGAGCAGAGGCAGCCAAGCTCCCCCTCCGTCAGCGCTGGCTCTCTGCAACCTCGGTGGGACCTTAGATGGATGGGGACAGTGAAACTCAGTAAGCCAGGCTGCCAAGGCTTGGCAACACAGCTCTAATTATTTGAGCTGTTTGCATTTTGTTTATTTTCTTGATTGTTATATGATTATATAAGTAATCTGTTTGTCATTATTCCTTATCCTTTCAATTTCCTCAGGAAAGAAAGGAACAAAAGAAATTTAATAAGCAAAGAAAGGAACCTGAAGTATTTCCAAGGTCTTCTGACCTACAGGCTCAGGACTAGAAAGAGACCAACTTCCCGAGTGTACAGTTACAAACTACAACTACTACAAAAGTAGCTGGATCCTGAGAAAGCAGAGATACTTGCTTCCCAGTTAGACTGGTTTACACTGCATAAAAATAATCTCTGGTGCAGGGATATAGCCCAAGACTCCTTACCAGGCTGCAAAACCCTGAGCTTTTGCCCTCTCATCCATTCATACAAGATCCTTGGCCCTATAGTATCACCTAGCTTCAAGAAAATGCATGGTCAGAGCTGAGAAAGTAAATGGTGGTCTCTGAACTTCTGTTTTCATTTTTGGGGTAAGTAATCACTCTATTTTAGAAATGACAGTAGCACCCTTTCCTTGGGAGGCTGTGCTTTCATGGCTACCTGTGCCAACCTGTGAGAGGATTTGAGGCTTTCACTCAGTCAGAGACATCTTGTGAGCATGCCTGTGTGTGCTTGCCTAAGCTCAAGAAAGGAGAGGAAATTCAGCCGCACAACAGCAGTATGCCTATTATTTCTAGCAGGAGCACTTACTTGCTTTTTCAGATACACACCTCATTTTTGCCAGTTTGACAATCCTCCAGTAATTCTTACTATGTGAGTAACCACGTGCTCCATTTTGGCACTTCTCCTAGGGCCAAGAAGCGAAGGTTTAACTGTTCTGGCCCTGTGAGCGGGAAGAGTGGCATTTTGGAGGATCAGGACTCTTTCCTCAGTCACAGACATCTCTAGGAAATTCACAACTCCATGTCTGCAGGTTGAGTCTTTTACCAGTTATCCTCTCAGGAATCACACATCTCTTCTCACACCAGTGGGATCTTTCTTGACCTTGTAGCATCCTAAAAAAAACCCCAAACAACATTCTTCTTAATTTGCCAGGATCAGACAGGATCTGGTTATAGCTCTAAGCAGGGTATGATATGTTATGCTTGAAAAAAAGACCTCTATGTAGAGCAAGTACAAGGTCTGGATTCATTAACAACAGTAAGAATTTAGATTATTCTCTTTCTAAGCTCATTGCATTGTATTTTCAAATCTCATTTTAAAATCTTTCAAATAATTGCCCTATAATTTATGCTGATCTTTGCTTCACTCCTCCTGACCCATACAGCTGCCACCAAACTATCATTCTGCAAACAAGTGGGCACAGCAGTTCTTCTGTAGGAAGGCCAGAAAAAGGATAGAGAGACAGAGCAGGTAAGAAATGGGAGCAGAAACTGTCTTAGGACTCCCAGAAGGGTTTTGTTCAGCTAACAGCAGAAGCTAATTATTAGTAATTAGCCTGCAAAACCAGTTGCCTGCTTACCCTGTACTATAATTATTCTGGGGCTTTCTCCATCTCTGGCTGTAGAAAAAGATTTAGAGCCAGGGATACTCAATCTTTTTCTCTTCTCTCCCACTACAGTATTTCTACATAATTTTATCCCAAGAGTACTGAAAAACATAAATTCTCACATGACAATCAAAGTTCTTAAGTACATGAATGTACTGCTAGGCAAAGGTACCAGGCATTTATCCAGAGGAGATATAGCACAGGTAGCAATAATATGGGATCTCACCATAAAAAATTACTACAGCTAATGAGATTAAGCTATCTATTTATACTAGGAAACAAACTGTAATTCACAGTTCTAGTAGTGCACAACGGATAACTGATACCTAGTAAGTAGGCTCAGTTTTTACAGGAAAATCTGTGAGAGTAAAGGAGAGAAGCCTATGTTATTACATATGTAACTACAGTAATATATGTTTATTTAAGTTACCCACAATAGCATAAAATAGCATTCATTAAAAGCAACCAAAAGAGAGAGGACTGCAAGGAGAGGACAAACAACTGCACATTTACGGCCTCCAGAGCCAAAGAAGCCAGGGGTTCCCAGCAGGGCAATTAGCTTTGCTAAAGAAACAGCAGCAGCCACCAGAACCAGGAGCCCTGCCTGCTGAAGTGAACGGCGTTACACCGCTGCGAAGCTGGGTGGGGTGACACGGGTCTGGCCTCGGTCCCCAGCTCCCCTCGGGACAAGGGGATCTCTCTGCAGACCGACCTACGCCATAGGAAGAGGCCTACTCCGAGGGAGCAACACGCTAAAAGCACTTTAAAAATATTTTTCCTTTCTATGGAGGTTGCTGCTTCATCCAGGAAGAGGCAAATGAAATCTCTCCATTCAAGTCCTTCAGCCTCACTTCTTTTTAGTTCATTTTGGCTTTGTGACAGCTTCCCTTTCCTACCCCGTTGCTCTTTCAGATCTCGCCTCTTCCCCCAGCTAGCTGTCAGAGCTCTGCTTTCTCTCTCTAGCTGCTATTTAACATCTCTGTGCAAACCCCAGACCACAGGCTCTACCCCACAAGTCTTTTTTTTGGGGGGGGGGGCTTGCTTTCCCTTGGACCATGCTTACAGACTCTCATCTTACTAAAATACAATGGAAAAAGACCACTCCTTATTTTGGCTCCTATATTTATGCTACCGTTATAGAAACGGTCTGCTAAAATGCAGAGGAGACATGCAGATGTTTGGGTTTACGTGTTGCACGGCGGCATGCTTTGACACCTCCACCACCAAAGTCCTTGCTACAAGGCCCTTCGGGGCTGCGGGTTGGCGGTTAGCCGGTACTGAGGTGGAGGTTAAGTGCTCTGCATCAGCCGGCACATCCCTGTCCCTCTGGTCCTCCCCGCACCGTGCCACGGCCGGCAGGGTTTTATCCTCCCCAGCACTAGCTCATCCACCTCTTTCCAGTTCATTAACGCCGGCAGACGCTTGCAGAGATAAAAGTATCGAAGACTTTTAAGTATTAATTTGACTCCAGAAGGACATTTACAGTGACTGCTCACGCAGATGCTGGATAACTGCTTGGAAGGTACTAAGCCTTGACTCAAGCTGAAATACGTCACTCAAGGTGCCAGGCTCCCTTCAGTACAGTGTCCGACAGCATGCAAAAATCCAGCATAGAACAGGCCTTCAAGAGAAGGCCTACCCACTACTTGGACATATCTAGGATATTGTGGAAAGCTCAGAATGAAAAAGGTCTGCAGAAGCTATTTATTGAACGATGGCACTCTGATTGTACACGAGGATGATGCATTTCCAGCCTGTTGAATCACGCTTTTTTACTCATCATGAATGGCACCTGGATACGACAATATTTGTGTTAGTAAATGTTTTTCTTGTCTGTGAAATCATGTGTTGAAGCATTCTTATGAATCAAATCACTTTGTCCTTAATTTATCTCCCAGCTACTTCTCTGGGAGACTATTTAAAGCAAAAGCCAAAAATTTTTATTCAGGTTTGGATTTTTTTTTTCTTCACAGTACTCTTGTGCTAGCCCAAGTACCATACATTTTTCCCTTCAAAATGCCTGATTTATACATTCAAAGTTAATAAACATTGTTTCATGCAGTAAAACCAGAAACATTATGATGTTAACCCACTAAGACTGGCTTAAGGGAGATGGACTCACAGACATGGAAAGAAATTTATCTTGTTTTTGTGAAGTGCTTTAAAACTCCTCGATTATTACAGAAGAAACAATCTTTCCAATCTCACTACCATGTTCAAGCATAAGCCAAATTTACAGGTGCCATTTACGTGATGACAAATCTATTTTTCAGTGAGTTAAGGCAACCCAAAAGGATAGCAGAACATACTAACATCACAGCCTTCTTAAATCACACATCAGAACTACCTGTATGACCTTGACTTACCTGAATAGGGAGTCTTCAATGATTACTCAGTTAAACAGCTGCATAATTTTCATCTGAATAAACCTACAATTGCCACTCTAGGTTAGAACTTCTTAGAAAATACCAGAAAAAAACCCCCAATCACCTTTGTTTTTGAAAATGCTCCCATTAGATTCCTCCCAGATAAATGGACTATTTTTTGTGATGTCTATGATGCTTGCTGACCCCAGTGATGCTGTCACTTTCAGAATCACTAGTATTCGCAGACATAAACATCACAAACTAAATATTTCAATTATAAAATATCAAGTTGGGCAGACTCACAAGGGTACAATAAAAAACCTTGTGACCAAAGTCTCAAAACTCTTGAGCCTCCTTATACTCTAGGCCCATACTTAACATCTCAAAGAAATCCTTGATGCCCCATGCAAGCGGAGACGCAGCCCCTCCAGAGATCCATGTAATCTCTTGTCGTCTAAGGACATTTTGAAGCTCCTTGGCCATTACTTAAATTCTTGGGACAGAGTCTCCAGTATTAGAAGGCAATACATAACGTATTCAAAACACAGCAAGCTGAAAGTAGAAACACTTCTGTCCACAGTAGTATAAAACCATTAAAATGCTTTTAATAGTGCTGCAGCTCATTTTTAAGGAAAAAAACCCCACCTTTTTTACAAGGCACACTGGATTATAAATTCATGCTTTTCATGAGGACATTCTGTGATCCTTGACTAAAAGGAGAGTTCATGGGGGAGTAACGCTTGCCAAGTTAACTAAAGAGGAGCCTGAATTCTCATCATTCAAACAGGAAACAAGAGAGGAAGAGTGTTTTGTTTTCCTGCACGTCTTTTCAAGATCAATTCTTTAACTCCAAATTTAGAACTGTTTGGAACTAAGCCTGGTTGAAACAATTGAATGATTTACTATTGTTTAAAAATAAATATGATGACTCTGGAGTATACTATAAAAGTACTTCTGTGGTTATTTTATTCCCTTTTTTTTTTTTTTTTTGAGGGAGAACAATTCTTCCTCTATCCTCCTGTCACCAAAAGGACAAGAACAATTCAGGTTCTGTTAATTAACAGTGGTCAAATGTTTCTTGACTTTGTCTGGAATGTTCTTCTTCTTCATTATATGGTATTTCACAAGAGGGGGATTAAAAAATAGATGGTGTTATTACTGTACGTACATGAAACCAATTGCTAAGTAAACAAGGAGTACATCACAAGAAAGGCATTACTTGGAAATGCCATCAGTCTTCCTCTGTTTTCAATTAAACATTTTCCAGGTCAATTCCCAGGGCACGGTTTTCAGTGGAGGAGGAAGGAGATGTACCCTCTGCATTAGTAAAAACTGAAGTATTAAAGGGAATTATTTTGTTGACATGAGGCACCCTGCATGAGCAATATGGTAGTTAGAATTTGGGGTGTTTGAACAAAGCTGGGTGGGTGCAGACAGGTCTATGTCTTTGGACCTATCGCACAACTCTCTCACCCAGCCCAAGGAACAGAAGTGAAGCTGGTCCAGCCTTTGCCTTGAATGCCTTTCCTGCCCAAGGCAGTGTCTTCTTTTCTGAGAGGTCTTGCTGCGCTCCATTCCTGTCTGCCTGTGATGAAGTTGGCTGGCAAGCTGAACGTGATCCTGCTTGGGCTCATGGTTCCTGGAAGGGTTTTTTTGTGGTGACGCATTATCTTTCCACACTCCAGCTAGCTGTAGAGGAGCTCCTCAGCATTTATGAGTCATCCAGAGAACCACGTCTGGTGGAAATGCAAGCACAATGTTACAAGACTTCATCATTTGCCAGCTTGTCGCATCACCACAGAAAGAACTGGGTGGAAATAAGTTTCTGGTGAAACTTCATCATCTGACAGAAGCTTATTTTGAGCAGCATCCAGTACTCTTTGGATTCAGTGCACATCCAGCAACATGTGAGTATACCAGCCTTCTGTCCCTCAGTTTGCAAAGAGCTGGGTCCTGCACCAATTTCAGTCCCCCTCCACAAGTTGGAAAAGGGCGACACTAGCTTTCTAGACTTGAGAGAAATGAGGTTGAATGGCATGGGCATTTAAAACACCTCTGAGATAAAAAAGCTTATGAACTGCTGGAAACTTGGTTCCACACATGGAAGTCAATGAGGTAACATTCTTTCTAGCATGAGCTGGTTGACATACAAAATCAGTTTTTTTCTAAATGAAATTCCAAAGCTGTCTATAAGGACAGCAAATCAGCACCACCTTCAAACAGAACATGTTTGTCACAAGCAACCAACGTGCAGCAGCTGACATCAACATATAGGCCATTTCACAACTTCAGACCTCCATTAAATCCAGAGAGAATAAACAGTCCTTCTACAGCATTTGAGAAGAGAAGGAACTGAAAAAATTTCTTAGCTTGTTATTTCAACTCTGTTGAAGTTAAAGTTGTGAGAACAATTAATTTATGAGTTTGGTGGCTGTTTGGAAAACTTTAAAAAAAGTGTAAGAAAAAAATCTAAAAATAAATGCTTTATATTTTAGTGAAATACCAAAAAAAATGAGCACTGTATATTTTATTTACTTAACTTTTGAGGACGGTTCCAAAAAAGTCATTTGGGATGATTGCCAAATACTGTTTTCTTGTTCTGGCTTTAGATGGTCTTGCATGAGCAGGGGGGTTAGACCAGATGACCTCCAG
This sequence comes from Pandion haliaetus, assembly GCA_013401275.1. Lineage (NCBI taxonomy): Eukaryota > Metazoa > Chordata > Aves > Accipitriformes > Pandionidae > Pandion > Pandion haliaetus. The sequence goes on along the minus strand of VYZV01024838.1, from coordinate 7,067 downwards.
AGGAACCTTCCAACCTCAACCATCCTGTGATTCTGTGAAATGGTCGAGTGAAAGTCAAAACTTTTCCTAAGTATTTCCTTCCCCCTGCCAAATTAATTTACCTAATTTGATCTTTGAAGTCCTGAGTCCCTCTGGTGTAACATAAGACTCCATGTATGAGATTCAGATAGAAAACTTTCAAAACCAAGGAAATAACACTTCCTCTCCCATTCCTGAGACATTGCTATTCTTTAGTTTCAAGTACTCTCTTCACCCCTAGAAGCTGCATCTGCCTTAAATCAACTACTTCGTGGGCGGTGGAGTTTTTTTAGTTGATTTTTGTTTTATTCTTATAGAAGTAAAAGGATACAGTATCAAAGGAAATAGGCGTTGAAGATTTTTATTTCACACAGTCTTGTTTTCCAATTCAAAAAATTAAAACCCCAACCAAAGAAAGGAATACTGCCTAAATGTGCTATGGTGATACCAGGAAACAAATGCAATGCAGATGTATATTTTTTTCCCTTCTTGCCACAGGTAAACATTTGTTACGTGGTGTTACATTTGTATTAGAGCAGTTTGTAGAAAATAGTTTTTTTCACTTATTCCCTTACCCACAGATCCTCTTTTTCCAGCCAATTACATACACCCCTACTTACTGACTTCCCCATATTCAAAACATACAAAATGAGATAGATTGGGTAGATGGAAAAAGTGACATTAATAGGAGACATTGTCTTTGATCCTTAAGCTTTGTATCTTAAAACCTTGCTTTACAGAGTTTTAACTTAATCATTTTACGGGAAATCCTTTTAAAGACTAGCATGATAGGGGTTTTTCTCTCCACTTCTCATTCATAGTCTTTCATGTGACTCACAATAATGCATTGTTTCAATCTCTAATTTATTGCTGCTATCTCCTGTAACACCTTGAGAAGAAACAGGATCAGAGATTTTGACAGAATAAACAGAAATGAACTCCACTGAACATCACCCTCAGGGCAACAGGGAAACAAGCCTGAACACGAAGCAAGTACTTCCGAAACAATACAGAAAAATGCAGCTATGGATGTATTTAAAGGGAACTAGCTAAAAGAAGCCAGCAAATGCAACAACCTTTTGGCAATATATGAAACGACACTGTAACTCAAACCTGATTTTCAAGGTGGCTTGTATTTTTCCTTCCAATAATACATCATATGCTACAGCCCTACACAGAGAAAAAAAACCAAAACCCCACACTTTTGGACAACATAAGTCCTAGAAGTCATTGAATTGTTTCTATAATCTTCTTGCAGCTTTTCTTTTTAGCTCCTTGAAGCTATGCCATTCTAAGATCAAGTAAAGAGATCAATCTAAGATCAACTAAAGAGATTTAGAGAAAAACATTATAGACTGAATTATTTCAAGTAGGATGAAATCTCCACTCAGTGTACTAGAAGCTTGAAGACATTACAAGGTAAATGTCTCCTCATTTGCATTTTTATGGTACTAATGATTATTACTGTTGACAGTTTGAAATCAGAAAAAAACCCAGAACACAGACTCATAACAAAGTTAAATAAGGAGCACGTTTGGTACTGTTCATGATTTTAACACTGGCACGATAAAGTCTATTTGTTTTTATTTTTTAATTAGAAGGCAAAAAAACATCACTCCACTGTTTGATCATTGAATCTTATTTTATACTTGGAAACTCAAAAAAATCTTTTGCAACTCTTGTCTATCACCACAAGCCCAACGGAAGTTTGTTTCCTAGGCTGATAGGTTATCCTTAATGTAGGCTATTTCACTCCATAAATCCCACCCTCTGGTAAAGTTATTACCTATGAAAAGGTATCTCTGCAGAAAACCCAGAAGCTGAAAACCTGCTTGTGTTGGCAACTTCACTCTTCCTTTGACATCCATGTGTATAAAACAGTGAAAAAGCCCCGTATCTTAAAGCTGCAATGCCTCATTTTCTTAAAAAAATGTGATGTCACATGTTGAACTTTAAACCATTTAATGTTTCATGTAGATACTCAATAATTTTGAAGGTAAAAAAAAAAAAAAAACCAAGATCCACATGGTTAACACTATTAACTCAGCTGCTCCTTTTCCATCCAGGTAAACACTGCTTTTGGTGGTAAGAAGCCAGATTTTGCACTTCTATCAAAGACTTACCCTTCAAGTCATACAAAAGGTATTTAGAACATCAATGAATGACAACAACCAACAATTTGTTTTCAGGAGGGAAGTGACTCCCAACTTGTCTCATCTTAGCATTTTTTTGATGAAAGCACCCTAGTAAAAACTGTCTAATACAAAACAGAGGACAAGCTGTGGAGCATTCATCATGATGTGGATTGCAGTTTTGAGAAATGCCCTGTAGATATCTCAGCTTCACTCTTAGACATTAGCTAGTGCTGTAGATACTTTTTTTTGTACTATGCAGTTTTTGACAGGTGGGTGGAAAAGAGGAATGGGTGCCAACTTCCTCTATTCATTCCTTGTTCAATAGCTTCCCCCTTTAATCCCCAGCTGAAGAATTGAAATCAGCCCACCTTCCTGATACCTCATTATTCAGACAATATGACTCCATTTCCAATCTTAAAATACTTTTCATCAAAAGCTTTGATATTTTTAAATATTTTGTTCTTAAATTGAATGCACAGATTTTATTTCACTACCAAGTCAGTGCATTAAAATATAAAAATTTTAAACAAATTAATATGTTAAATTTCAAACCTGTCATGTTTTGCATGTAAATAATCACCAGATGTATAAATAAATTTAGAATAGTTAATTACTGGCAGAATCTACAGTCTCTCTAAACAGACTTCACAGACATTTTCACAATCCATTCTCTCAAAACCAAGGGTCAGTAAGAAAACCTGACTCAAGAGTAATGGCCATTCACATACTGATGGCCTGCCTAGGAAAAAAAGACCAACCCAGTGCCCCCCCCCCCTCCCCCTTCAAGTCCCTTTCCTCATTAGCCAGTGAAACTGAAGAACAGGCTCAGACCCTAACGATCCACCACCACCACCACGCTTCCCTTCTGACTTCACCAGGATTTTGCTGGTGATTACATGAGTCACAGGAGCTTTATGTAAATATTTTAAAATGGGTTCACAACGCGCTGTTTGAATCTTGTGTTACTTTAGAGCATACTGCAATAGTCTTTTTTTGCCTGGTGGCAAATACCTGCAGAGAGAATAGGACTTCAGCTACACTCAGCTATTGGAAGTTCCTTTCAGATCAACTAAATAGAAGTAGTGCTTGTGATCCAAAGTTCAGTTCATAGCAGGGAAACATTTCTCATACATTTCTCAGTTAACGGGGCTCACTTATTGCTGCGATGTGGATGACAGCAGACTGGCAGGAGGAAGCAAGTGTCATGGCACTGGACTGCAGCCCTGCTTTAAGAGAGGCCAGTAAGAAAAATCCGAAATCTGAGTACGCTCAGACCATGAATGTATTAATCTGGAACAAACTTTGCTGCATCTTGATAGTGCATTTACATATGTAGTCCCAGCTCAGTTTTATTAACACAAAGACCAAATAATTTACCTACTTTACTTACTTACCTGTGCTTGTTTTTTGCAAAATGTGTTACTAGGAGGGCAAAAGCTTGATCAAAACCTAAGAACTGAATGTTGAGTAATATAGTCAGCATGCCTCAAAGGAAACTGTTAAACAGTAGAAATGAAAGACATGCCACTTGTGAAGGTTTTACTGTATTAACACAGTCTAGCAGACCTGCTTCAGTTAAGTATTTTTACAAGCACCTTGATTGGAAGAAGGTCCTAAATTAACTTAAACTTTCTTTTTAATTGAGAAATTAAAATCAGGTCAGAGAAAGTACTAGGTATTACACACACAATTTGAAACATTCCATGTCCGTGACATTTGTTCACCATACTTCAAAACAATCTTTCGCTAAGAATCTTTTTTGCATCCTAAACCAAAAATTGAGCTGTCTAATGCTTAACTTCTGAAGAAATGTGGACCTAAAGAAAGCCGCCATTGAAAAGCTCAGAGATTTTGTAAGACTCAGTCTTAGTATTTGCTAAGCTGCTCAGTTACACTCTCACAAAGCTGCTGAAAAAAAGACTTGGTCCCTCAAGGTGCGAAGACAAGGTTAGGCTCTAAAGGAAGCCTGACACACTGCATGCTCAAGCGAGCTGCTGTTCTCTTCGTGTGATTTACAACAGTAGCAGCATTCAATGCACAACCACCTTCTCTGCAGAACTTACACTTGCACAGAACAGAAAATTAAGAGCATGATCACTGTAAAGCACTCTTCTCCTTCTCTAACCAAGGGGTTTTAGTCTCAAGGATTCTCTAAACTACACTAATTACTGACTAAAGTTGAAATAAACTCTGGCTCCTACAACTATCTCTTATTATACAATATTAGGAAGAGCACCAGTTTATAGCTTAGCAGCCAGCATAAAGCTAGAACAGGCACAATTTTCTCTACAACCTTTAGTGATAGAGCAAGTACGTGTACAAGTATGTACTGTTCAGACATACCAAGTTCAAGCTTATTTAGTTTCCCAAAATAATTTTCTGTCTTCCATGTGCCTTCTTTATTACCACAGTCCAGAATATGGACAATATGCTGGAAACAAGAAGGACTAAATAAAAAAAAAATAAATCTCAAGTTGGTTAGTTGTTTAAGCTGAAACATACATCACTTTTCAAGGTATCTATGATACACTCTGATAAACTAAGCAAAAGCCAGTGCACTAGACACAGCACTTGCACAGTTCCTTAACTAGAAGCAAGACAGGCCTGCATTTTCGGTGCTTCGGGTTACATATCAGTTTGGGGATTTCCCTCAGAGACTCCAGTGGCTGGTGTCCTAAATTACAGATGCAGTAAGAGATGCTTGGCTCTCAACTCCCAACAACTCATTCTTATTGGCACTGAAACAAAAGCAGCAAATTGGATAAAACTGTATCCTAAGTCAAAGCTGGTATAATAGCCGTACCTACTGCTGAAATTTTCTGTTGTCACAGTTTGGAATATTCCTGCACAAGACTAGAAAAACATTTAGACACATTGAAAGAAATTCTTAAAATTCAGCTTGGTAAAGTTTTACAATATTCCTGGTTTCAAGGATAAATACAAAGCTTAATATACATTCATGCATGGTGCTTTTTTGAAGGGCAGATGGAAAAGGGGGGCGGAAGAGAGAAAGGAAAGCTAGACTCTTCTACTGACGAAAGTAGAACAGCCTTTTACTTTCCCTGTGAAAAGCTGCCTAAATTCTGAAGCTGAGATTGCAGCAGCTAGCAGGAGTTTGCACATGGAAGAGCTCAGTATGTGAATTATATACCGATTCACAAAGTACTAGGCAAGATCGAGAGTTGCAACAGTGCCAGTTGCTTTCAACCATTTCTTATAGTATCACTGTTACTGGTTAACCGTAGGTCACAGAAGGGTGGGTTCTTGTCAAACACCGTTTTAAGAGTGTTTTGCAGTAAAAAGGGCTAATGAACCATGGAAGTGAGACAGATCTGGGAGTAGTGACTAATGCTACGTGAGTATGGTCCGGACAAAGTTAATACACCCGCAAAACTTACCTGCCCTGCATGAGTGGAAAAGTGTATTTAAAATGGCCTTTGTTGGATAAGATCTGGAGTTACACATGCAATCCAAAAAGATAACAGTACTCAGGTTAGAACAAATGAACAAGAACTCTACCACATGGCAAAAGGCTGGGGTAAGAACAAGATGCCAAACCAAATTCTTTACTAACACACTGGACACTTGCTAACATTCAAAACTTTGGTATGTTTTAACTGAGCAGTTCTTTTGATTCATGTCAAAGACATGACTAAAAGCTTGCCAGAGCTTGTTGCAGTGTTCCTTCACTTTCCATTAGCAGTTTCTTGAGGCGCATGACATAGCGGTTTACAAGAGAAAAACATCAACGCACAAAATTTAGAATTCAGCCAGGCAGAAAGAAAGCACAAAGTTCTGTGTTAAAACCCCCAACCATTAACTAGTCCAAACTGTATCCAGTTGGTTCTATGCCTATATAACTATCTCTGCAAGATTAAGCTATCTAGTGGGTAAGAAATAAAATACAATTGACCCGGGAGAAGTAATTTAACACCAACAGCTAAACAAATTATGTTAAAAATGGACTTTTGAAGTTCTTGATGGAAGATGAAATAAAGGTTTAGTTAGGTGTGCCTGACTTCATAAGAATATTTTTTGATGCCTAAAGAAACAGATTGGAATGAGTGTTCTGGACAGTGTTCAGGCCACTAAGTTGTGAAAATGTTGAAGCAATTAGGGTCATATGATCAAAGTTTAATAAGAAGTCTGAGTTAACACTTTTCATTATTGGTGCACTACCTGAAATGAATTTGAAAATATACTTTCTGTTACTTCTTCCATGCCAACTGAAATACATTCCAACACTTGCATCTTGCTCTGGAAAGATGTAATTCTTGAAAAGAAGGAACAGTTGTTTTTCTACTCCTCTCTCCTTCATCATTTTATTGGATGAAGAAGCTCTACCTCCTCCCAACATAAATGGAAGCAAACTAGGTTTAAACATTTAAGAAGATATAAAGGTTTATTAAATGAATCCAGATTTGACAGATATTACATAAATTAAACAGCAATAAAATTTTACTAGGGTTTATGTACAGATCACAGTGATTTTCATTGTGCAATGAGGGCTGACTTTGTAACTTTGAACAGTACTTATACATGTGAGCTACAACAAGCAACCAGCAACATACGTTAGTCCAAGTTAACCTCGCAAGTCTAGCAGTTCAAACTGATTATGCAGTACACAAATGCCTGCTACCACTATCACTACTTACTACACAACAGAGTATTTATAAAGCAGTCAAGGTTTGCCATAGAAAAGTGCAAAACATGGGAAGTCTGTACACAGTACAGTACAAAAAGGAATCATGCTACAGTTATTGAAAGCTGAAAAATAATTCTATAGCATAGGAAGCACTGCATCACAACTCTTCTGAATGGCAAGCAGATGGGCTGAGGAACAGCCATATCTTAATTGCTTTCAAAACTGCAAAATCCCTGTTCATCCATTTAAACATAGTTTAGTACCTATAT
>VYZV01024823.1:49651-97362 GCA_013401275.1 Pandion haliaetus | reverse complement strand
GGGGGTGTCGCCCCTTATGTGTCGTAGTATGTGTTTGGAAAGGCAATTAGGCTCCAGCCTCACCAGGTGCGGGCTTTCAGGAGCGGAGGCCCGGCGGAGGAGCGGCAGGTAGCGGGGGGCTCCGAGGGCCCCTTCGAGGGGCTTCAGAAAGCGAAGGGCCTGCAAGGACCCGCGTTACAAAGGTCCGGTAGAAGCTTAAAAGCTTTGTCTGACCTTAATCCACGTCTAAGCACAACCACTCTGATGCCCTTGGTAGTTTCTGCTGAACTGCTGTAGGGGGATAATGAGTAGGAGCTTGCTTTTGCGCTTTTGGGTAACACATTCAAGGTCACAGGACTTTTCTTTTCTGGTGATGTGTTGATTAACCACCTGCCTTGGTGCTTTGAGGGCTGCGGCAGTGGAACAGGGATGACCAAGCATGAACTCTGCTATTGCCATTTCACTCGCCAGGTGCAGTGCAAGCCAGGGGGTGAGCAGCAAGTTTACAGATTAGTTTTGCAGTTCATCTTGAAGTATTTTGGCAAGCCATAGGGGCACACCTGTTAGTCCTTAAAAATGTAATGAAACCTTAGCCTCTTGAGGTAACATGTTATTACCTTCAGAATGGCTTGTGGGTTAAGTAGATGAAACATCAGTGTGTGTGTAATATGAAGAGCATGCTGTGCTTGTATTTCTGTTCAAATTACTGTCCTGACTACTATTTTCCTATACATTTAGTTAAGGCACCAGTTAAACGTAGGCTGACAAACGGCACGTTATGATGCCCCTTCAAAATGTACGCAGCTGTCTTTTTAATATATCTAGAAGCATTCTACAGCAGGTCCAAGAAGTAAATACAAGGAAAAAAATCTGATAGTTGGGGAAATGCGAAAATTGCATGGTGGGGAGAGATGAAAGAGATATCTTAAATTTTCTACAGTCTCAGTTGCCCAGTTCAAGAATACAAAATCTCAGTAAAGTAGTGCCACCATGAACAAGGCAGTATTGCCAGTGGCTAATACCCGAGACAAACCTTGCTCTTCATTTGACTTGCACTATACAAAAGTAATTGTGGTATTTGAGACATCAACGCTCCTTTTTTAAAAAATTAGCTTAGCAGGAAAGTTTCATCATTATTATAGGACATATTCACTCATTTAATGATACTTATTTGTAATATTTTAATTCATCTTGCCATCTTTCATGAGCTTTGTGATTTTGAGGGCTATTATATCTGAAGGACCACTGAACAAAGGTGATGTGTGGCTTTGGACAAACTCTTCTGCACAGTTACAACAAGAAACCATGATCAAGCCTTTTTAAAGCTTATGGTTTTTCATTCCCTGCCTCTGAGTTACAAGCTTGGAGGTACCAGATTTCTTTGTGCCAACAAATAAATCTTGATGCCAGGAACAAAAGAGAGGATAAAATGGCAAACCATGCAAAAATAGTACTCTAGGTTTGGAGGATTTTGTGTGTTGTTTTTTTTTTTTAAAGAGAAATAGTCGAGGCATAAGATATCTTTCTTTTCCATTAGAAAACAAGCAAAGGGCTATCTCTATCTTTCCCTGAAGTGAGAGGACTCCAGGGCTTCAGGGGAAAGACCAATATTTTCCAAAAATTAAAGACAAAATAACCAACTGCATTGAAACTTGTGAGAGAATGGGAGCTGTGAACGTAAATGGAAGAGCTGAGTTATAATTCTGATGACAACAAATTTACTGTGAGAACTTGTTATTTATACCAGAGGAAAAGCCTTTCTTGGGATGTTTTTAAGTATATTAATGATACTGAATATTAATTATATTAAAATGTATTTTAATTATATTTAAAAAAAAAACCAACAACACTGCAAAAACTCTTTCTAACAGTGATAGATCTGAATCAAGTGCTCAGAAATGGCCAGGAGATGATTCTTTCATTTCTGGGAGTTTTCTGTTGTTAGAGGGTTGATAAGAGTCCCCCTCTCCTGACAGTTTTACCTTCGACCCGAAGAAGGAGGGGAAGGAGGGAACATGGTTGGAGTAAGAACTAGAAAAGGGTTGTAACTCTTTCCCTGGGCGAAACCTATCAAGCCTATGAAGCAGACTGATGTAACCCATGAAAATTGTGGCTGCTGCTAAAACCTAGCCTTACTAACTGAAAGGACTATCCTGAATGAATTAACAGCATGTTAATAACTGTAGAAAATTATAGGCATTATGAAAATAGCTAGCAAATTTTGTTAAACTAACATATGCTTAAGTTCTGATGTTTATGGGTTTTTTATAAGTCTTGCAGTGCTGACATGAAACATCTCCAAAAGGAATTTATTACATTTCACAGCATCAATAAAATGTCCTCCCACACCCTTAAAAACATACTCTGTTGCAATTGCTTCTCTTTTTAATTTTTTTCTGGGCTTAATGAAATAAATGGATTAAATTTTGACTTAAATGCTAAATAAATATTGAAATGTAAATAAGTGGCCATTTTAAGTTTTCTAAAGAAAGTAGATGTTAAGTGTGAGCTGCATTTTGTTGCTTAGGATAGGCTGTTGCTCACAGTCCTTTCTGTTCTGACTCTGTTCTCTCACACTGACTCTATTCAGAAGAAACCAGAAGAGTTTAATTTACTTGCAACTTTGATATTTTTCTCATTTAAAATGGCTTTGCACTTTAAAATTAACTTTAGCTGAAAACAGTATGTTGCAGAGCAATTTTTATGTCCAGCATATGTACATATATAACATCCAGAAACACTATTACAACTGTATATGCAGAACTAAGGCTCTTGCACCCCACATTGAAAAATAGTTTGTAGGTATTGTACAGTTACTGTTGGGTTTTTTTAGTAGTTGAGTTAGTCCACAGATGCTTCATTGATGATTACAAAGAAGTTTATCTGCTTTCTAGTTGATTATATTTACATTTCGGTGATTTTGACAGAGCAGTGATTTTTGTATGGAAATTATTAAATATTTGGATCTTTCCACACACCCCCTTTATTTCTTTCTCAGTATCATGACATTATCATCACCATATCAGAAGATCAAATCATTGATATCTAGTCTTTATTGCTTGAGTGATAGCTAACCTATATTTGCTTTCTTCATTATTAAGGCATTAAAATTAAGTGCTGAATTTCTTTGACTCTTTTGTACATTCCCTCCCTCTCCTATCTTCTTCCCGTTTTTTTACAAGCTGAAGGGTTATCCTGGTTTCGGCTGGGATAAAGTTAATTGTCTTCCTACTAGCTGGTATAGTGTTATGTTTTGGGTTCAGGATGAGAAGAATGTTGATAACACACTGATGTTTCCAGTTGTTGCTAAGTAATGTTTAGACTAAGTCAAGGATTTTTCAGCTTCTGATGCCCAGCCAGCAAGAAGGCTGGAGGGGCACAAGAAGTTGGGAGGGGACACAGCCGGGGCAGCTGACCTGAACTGGCCAAAGGGGTATTGCATACCATGTGACATCATGCCCAGTATATAAACTGGGGGGAGTTGGCCTCGGGAGCAGATCGCTGCTCAGGAACTGACTGGGCATCAGTCGGCGAGTGGTGAGCAATTGCATTGTGCTTCACTTGTTTTGTATATTCTAATTCTTTTATTACTGTCATTTATTATTATCATTATTGTCTTCCTTTCTGTCCTATTAAACTGTTGTTATCTCAACCCACGAGTTTTACTTTTTTTTCACGATTCCCTCCCCCACCCCACTGGGTGGGGGGCAAGTGAGCAAGCGGCTGCGTGGTGCTTAGTTGCTGGCTGGCATTAAACCACAATAAGAGTCTGTCCACTGTTTTAAAGACCATCATGCCAGTTACTGTGATCTGATAAAAATAAGCAACTATTTTCAAATTTGCAGGTTGTTTCATCCATTGGAAATCAATGGCTGTGCTTTGACATAGAATTTATATGGCATGGGGTTTTCTTAGGTCTCCTCTTTCAGTGTACATCTTGGCATAGTTTATTCTAAAAACTTCTTATAAACAGTTCTCTGCACAACTGCCGCAGTAGAGGTAGGAAGTGCCATAGGGGTTGCTACTCAGGCACACAGCCTAGTGGTCCATTTATAGTGCTAAACTATTCATGCCCTCACCAAGCCAAATGAAAAATGTATTTCCATTCATATTATTTAATTAAAAAATTGAGGTTCTTGGCAAACGATCAACATTCAAAATAGATAGATTTTGAAAAGTTGTTTTCCTGTCCAGTGAGAAATAAATTTTGATGCTGAGTTCTGCTCCTTACTAGAAAAAAAGCTCCCTGGTTAGACTACATCCTTAATATTGAGCATCAGAGATATGATTTACCATCGAGTTTTGTGGGGGAAATCAGTCCACAAAGAGAAAAGCAAGTTGTGTTCTGCATCTGAATACTGTCTGGCACAATGGGATCTTGAACCAATGTTTCTAGTTACCACAGCAAGGTAAACAAGTAATAAATAAACAAATCATGTTCTTTTTGGCCCAAGAGGTAATTGGTATTTAGGGTCTTGTGAGATAATTTTGCTAGCAGGAGCCAGATATTTACTGCATGCCATCCAATTTGTTTAAAAACAAACGAGGGCACAGTCCCAGGGACAACAGGAGGCAGTTCCCTTCTTCACAAAGCAGCCTACAGCTAGCCAACACCCCGCCAAAACGAATCCAGTCTTGGCTACATTACTGGTGTCTGTGTGTTTCTTCTGCTTGTTCTTTGCAGCGGGTTTGCTGCTTGTGAGTCATTTGGACATCCACTTAGCTGCTGCATCTGCAGGCATCTCCCAGGCAAGCTCCTTGGCCCATCTTGTTCAGCTTATAGACTGCTGGCGCCTGGGGGGATGTTCCTCAACCAGAATTCCCCAAAGAATCTCGCAGACATGCTCGGGGCTTACCGAAAACACATTAACAGTATTCTCAGCAAATAGTGAAGCTGCTTTCTATTAATACATGGACTGGTGGTGTCTGCCTTTTATTTAATACATTGATTAGTGCTACGGCTGTTAACTGGTGTGACTGGTTTTACATTGACTTGACAGTTGCTGGCAGAGCTGCTTTATATATCAGACAGTATTTCAAAGATGCTCACCCTGGGTAGTGAACTCACCTTGGCTGTGGGAGATTGAGTTCAGGACTTTTTGGGGAAGTTTGAAGTGCTATGGGAGGGTTTGGCTCCATTGGAGCTTTGCCTGTGGCAAGATGTTGGTACTGGGACCACAGTATTATTACAGTCTCCAGTAAAATTTCTGGTCTTGGAATGAAGGATCCTTTGTCGATTTAAACTGTGTATCTGTCAAGTTTGTTATGCCTTGTGATTTCGTTGTGTGTTTTGGTATTCCACTTGAGGACCAGCATTGTTGCATATATGTTACTGAATACAAATTTCAGGTTCTTGTTGCTTTAAAAGGATATAAGCTCTCTGAATTGAGGAAAAAGCTGTGAAAACATGAACCTTAAAATCCAGACATACAAGAAAAAATCCCTAAGATTCTTTTTTTAAATGTCTCATAATTTTTACTCATTTTCTAAAGTTCTGATTTATGAATTAAGAACTCTTGAAATTAACAGGAGCGCTCTAGTGAGATTACTGCACTGGAGTTCATAAATGAGTGTGCCCAGATCTGTGCTGCCTCGTTCTGCATTCATGTGTATGTGAATCGGGAGTGTTAAACATATCACACTCTCAAATAACATGGCTGTGCTAGCAAGCTTTCTCGTTTTCTCCACAGAAATGCAATCTATCAAACCAAAGTATCTCGTGTCAATGTGGAATACTTTTGCCAGTATAAATTGGAAATCTGAAAGAGGGCTTTGCTCATATAAATATATTGGCAAGACTTTGTACAGTCACAACAAAATCTAAATTTGCTTTCTTAATGCTAAAATCTGGTTTTGGTTACCTTACTGTCAGTCAGGAGTAACTCCCTCTAGTTGACCCAAAGATAAGTTGAACCCAACAAAAGAATCTTTTGGACTCACAACCCTGTAATGGCATTAGAACATGGAAATGGCAGAAACTGCATTTTTAATCTGCGAGTAGAAAGTATCTGTGTTCACGTTGGTTTTGCTTAATTTACCCCTTCTGAGCCGGAGCAGGTAAAATGTAGACATTTATATCAACACTGGAAACGTATACTACAGAACTCCCTGACAGACCTATTTGTTGCTTTCCTCCTGCTTTCATACCAGTGGGACTTTGTTGGTATGGCTTCCACATTTCGGCATTTATTTGTCAAAACTGGGGCGTAGGTGCAAGCATTTTTTTTTGTGCCAATTTACGTGATGCCATAAAGCAGCGTTTTTCGTTTTTCAACACTTATTAGCTCAGTTCCTCAGCTGTGCAGCACCACACCCTGATGTGAAACTTACAGAGGGATAATTCTGACAGGTTTATATTGGCCTAAATTTATAGCGTTTCATTTGGGAAAATGAGTATCTTGTTCACTTTTCCAGTACAATGTTGTGACTATTTGACAAGACCAACCACCAAGACCTTTGGAAGACTGGAAATCAGAGGATGTCCTAGAGATATATATAGTTCCACTTTCAGACAGTGGATTAATGGAAACCCCATTTCTTTAAATTGAATGTGCTATGCTTTAAATTGTTTTAGTGTCAGTGCACCAAATTCTTCCAAAACAGAGCATCCAACACGTATATACATACGTATATATATGATATTAATATTGAGGTAAGCTGAATAGTGCAAGACTGTACTCCAAGCTTTTAAGATAACATTTGTGATGCCTTAAGATAAAACACTGTGGTGCATCTTTTTCATCATAGACGAAATACGGTGTAGGGACATACAATATACATCAATACATTTTTCCTACATGTAAATTTATGATTGAATCTAAAACTAATATGCAGAGTGGCTATAATATATACATTTGTTACATTTTATTTATTTTTTCTAAAATGAAATATGTCCCAAAAGAGTAGTGCTGTAATCTCTGCTAATAAGTTCTGGATATACTACTTTTTCTATGTGCTAAGGATAAAATTTATGGTTGGTCCTTACTATTTTGTTTAATTGCATTTTAAGGGCACAGGTACCTTTTTCTGGCTCAGTAAGGTTGGCCCTTTTCTGTAGTCGATAGAGGCAGTGGGTCGTCTCCGGTCTGTAAAGGGTGCCTGTGGCCGTGAGCTCAGCTATATCCATCTGAAGTCTGGACACCTCAAATTAGGTGAGATTAAGCACAGCCTAAGTTTCTACTTTTGTTTTGTGTTGTTGGATTCCAGGTCATGGCCCCATGCCATTATTAGCAGGCCACTGAAAATGATGTCTGTCAGCAGTCTAATTGGGTCCAGTTTGCATCTGTAAACTCTAGTAGTTTGAGTGTGATGGCTGAGTGAACAAAATAGTTATGACCCAGTTCTGTCATATCTGAAATGTACCTACGTTTTTAAAATTGGCACCATCAAGCTAGCAATAACAAGGATTTGTTTTGTTTCCTGCAGCAGAGGAGCTATGGAATTAGAGTAGAAAAATATGAACAGGTCACTGTAGAAAGGCTACCCACCGGGGTGTTGGATCTGCTCTAAGCCTAGCTTTAGAGCAGTTTTTCTATTACATATCTGAATGAATATTCACGCATGTGAAAACTGCAAAATCAGGCCACCTGTGGATAAATGGATGACTCCATTCTGAGTCAATTAAAACAGACTATTATGTAGAAAATTCAATAATTAGATTTTCAGACAATGTCAAACATGTAAGTTACATTTGTGTAACATAATCAGTGTTTTCAGAAACAAATGCAGAGAGACCTAGGCATGCAGTATGTGAACAAATCCAGCATGAAGCATTATGTAGGTTCAGATTGCTCACTGTTGTCTTGAAATGTGGCCTTTATTAGATACCTGTGAATTACAATAAAATTTGATACATTAATGACATTAGAACCATATTGCTTTAAAAGAACTGACAACAAAATGCTAAAGTGTTTGAATTAAGAAGATCCTTGTCTGGATTTCTATGTTTTCTGTTATGAAAAATTTTCAAATGAATTGTGTATTCTTTCAGATTCAAAGACTCAGTTGAATAAACCCTGCTGTAAGTTCACCCTGCCCAACTGAAAGCCAGTATTAGGTGAGAGCAATTACTTGTCATGGTCCTTAGCATAAACCATGTGATGTTGGGAAGTTCTGAATGTTTGAATATGCTAATTATTCTTCCCTTTGCTCTGTGGTAGATGCTGTTTTGCTATATAAATTGGCTCAGGAATCTGCATGTTTTTGTGGTGTGCTAGTTGCCATCTGCTTTGGAGATATTCCCGTGCACTTTTTGTTGATGCAACAGCTATAGTGTTTTCAAATGTTGATACTATGAAAATGTAATGTGATTGGTCTTGGACAGGTGCCTTAAACAGACCACCCATCATATTTATTTTGCTGCCAGTCAGAACAGGCAAACTCTTGGGTAAAATGTTGAAGTGCTTTGAACTTTCCAGATAGATAGTGAATAATTTGCAGTTAATTTTAAAAGAGATTTTGACAGGCCTGAAAAAAGTCCTGCTTAACTAAAAGTCACTATTATGATCCAAATTTTCAAAGCTTACTATTTAATTTGATTTTATTTTTCAGTTTTGTAATTATTTTCACAAAACAATTTAGTTCAAATGCCTTATTTTTGGTAGTAGAGAAAAAAAACTTGTTAAAGAGTAAACTGGAAGAGTATAAATTTATTAATATTACTCTACGTCAAATGCAGAGCAAGCAGCTATATATGCTTATGTTTATGAAATGACTGATTTGGTCTACAGGGTATATCAAAGATTCTGTACATATATATAAACAAGAATGTTTAATGTGGACACAGATGCTTAGATGTGGTGTGGACACTGAAGCTTAGATATGCTTATGTCATGAACACACTTGAAAATCACTGGTTTTAAATCCAGTAGGAGCCGTTTATCGCTGCCAGTTCTAGAAAAGTAACAGTCAGGGTTCAAACCACTAATACAAAATATATACACAATAATAGACACTCATGCATGTGTTGTAAGCCTACCTGATGTCCTGGTTTTACCTTAATGGTAAGCAGAGGTAAAAACTTTGACTTGAATGAAGTCTTGACCTCTTCAAGCGTTAAGGACTGGAGGTGACTGATACAAAATTCTTGGCTAGAAAACTGGTGGTTAAAATAGATTGAAATATAAGTGATCACAGTGAAACAAAGTGTTACCATCACAGATCCGGAAAATTATCTAGTATTGGATCAAAAAAAATATTTCAGAACAGGAATGCTTCTTGTGGTAACTGATATCACAGTTACCAGAAATAGAATAGCACAGAGGGAAAAAAAGTATTGAGTGAAAAATAACAAAGCAGACAGTCAGGATCTTGTTCTCGGAGAGGTTAGATGCAATTAAGAGTAATTCACTTAAATTATGGCACTGGAAGATTGGCATAAATGAGAAGCAAATTTTGCATATGGTCACTCCAGCAAAAATACGGGACTTGGAGTTTAATTTTTAGGTGACCTTAAAAAAAAGCTTATTTTCACATAAATGTTCAATAATCATTCTTTAAAAGAGAAAGTGTGCTATAGAAAAGGGATTGTCTATGAAGATTTTCATAACGAGCAAGTGAATATTGAAGGATCTTCAGAATCATATCCACATTTTGGACTTAACTTTGGCTGGTGTTGTGCCAGAGAGGAAGAGAAGACTTAGGTGTGGTTGGTTGTTTCTGAAAAAGAGATAGTGTTGACAATTATTAATAAGAAAAATGAACTCTCGAGAGAGGATGGCCTAATGGCAGAGCTATTAGCTACATCCAAAAAGATGGTCTCACATCCTTGCTGAAACATTCAAATTACATGAGAACACAGTGTGTTTTCCCAGATGGGTGAAAGATAAACCTAATCATCTCTGCCTTTAAAAATGATGGCAGAAATAGCTGAGAAAATTATACCTCAATTATCTTGATCGATCTCGTAATAAACTCTGCACACAATCTATCTGTCTTTGCTAGGAAAGAGGTCAAGAAGAAAAAATACGCCCTTTTTTTAAGAAGAGGACCAAGACGAACTTGGGGTGAAGTTTTTGCAAATGAGTGTATTTATTCATTAGAGATGCTGTGGAAGCAAAAGTGGCTGCTATCTAAGTTTTGTTTAAGTTAAGCAAAAGTTCAGCACAGGATCAGGAAAGAGATTTCTGTGATGGTCTTGTTTTATAATGAATAAAATCAGTAATTTATACTGAAGAGTCTCAACCAAAATATTGCGGTAAGATCTTGAACAAGCAAATACTAATTTACAAGTACTCAAACAGCAGTTTGAGTGTGTAAGGATTTGAGCTTAGCTTCAGTTACTAATCATGATACGGCTTTTATATCACATGTTTTGCTATTCATATTGCATTTGTCATCTATACATGTAGGTACAGTTGTTTAGGCAAGACTGGTGCAACTCAGATTCTGGTGTATTTTATATGTACACATAACACCTTTGGGTATGCTGTCACAGTGACCGTAAGCGCAAATTGTTCTACGTCAGTTAAAGAAACACTGTGGGTTTTGAACCCTTGTATTTTTATTGAAGATGGTTGGTCCTAATTTATGAGTGTAGAGAAGTTGTCTAGAGGCCATTGGTGTGAAGAAGATGCTCTTCTCATCACAGGGATGAATTGAAAAATAGTTCAGAAAAGTAAATAAGGAATTGTAAGTACTGAAAGGATTTTGCAAGCCAGATGAAAGCTGCAGAATGAGAATGAGTTGTCCTGTTACCTGAATTAATGTTATAGGCAGGGAGCTTGACAAGACAGGACTTCATAGCAACGGAGCATGAAAAATAAATACCTTTGTCACATCATCACATTCCCTTTCTTTTGTTCCATGAGGTCATATATGAACTTAGCTCTACTGACTGAATACAGAAATTGTAGATTTAAAAGGAATCACACTTTTTTTTAATAGAATGGGCCACAGAAGATTTCCACAGAAAACTACTGGAAACACTCGCCCCTCTCACCCCGGTTTGATTAGCTCAGAGTACTGAAATCAGATTATATTGTCCTCAAAGGGGTAACTGAGAGATACATAGTAGGAATATGCAATCGTTATGTATCCAGTGCCAATGCTTAGGAATGCAGCTCCAAAAATCTGGGCCACTATGTCACTTTTGAATCAGCTGAAGTGCTTTAATATTAGAGCTTTTGTGGTAATGATGTAGAAGAGTTACTGGTTTAGACACCCTGACTTTTGAGCTTTACCAGTACCTTTCAGCCTTTTGATACATGAGGATGGGGTGCGTGGATTTACTAAAACTTTCAATTTTACTATATTTTATTAAGGGAGAGGCAAGAAAACTGAGTGATGCTCAAATTCTCCAGTGCCTTGTCTTGTCAAAAAGCTGGGGGAGGAAGGAGCAGAGGGGCATTACTGACTGTGAGTCAAAGTTGTAGATTTTGATCTAATTTATGGGGCATACAAGTATAACTCCTTTTGATATGGTTTTGTTTCATAGTGGCATGGAAAACACCTATCAAAGTTTTTAATATTAAAACAAAACCTTCAGTGAATTAAGTCCTGCCCTAATATTTTAGCAGAATGGGAAACCTGCAGTTTGCATGTCATCCATGTACCAGAGCATTTGATAACACTACAAAAGGATCTGTTTTACCAAGCTGGTTCTGATACATAAAAGCTGTGGCTTCAAATTATTTCCCCCTTTTTAAATTCCTAGTGATCTTTCTTCTCAATACTAGTGTTGTTATATTTGTTTCCTAAGGGTATCCAGGTGTTTTCACTGGAATAATGAAATTTTGAAACATTTCTTTCCTGCATGCCAAATTCATTGAATTAATGACTGTACGCGAATGCGGCTCAGCACTGTCCAGCGCCAGTAATGAGATGCAGCTTCTCAGTGGCTGGTTTCCAAGCTGGCAGAGAGCAATGGGGAGTGACAGCCATCACTGTCTTCTGCTGGTTTGGCTGTGGGACGTGGGGCAAGAGCTGCAGCACAGTTGGGCCAAAACACAGCACAAACCTCTCTATCCATAGCGGGCGGTAATCAGCAATTATCCAAGCAAAGCAATAACAAAACCATGTTGCTTCTTGCCCTGAGACACAGTCTCTTGAGAAAACATCTTCTGAAGGCTGACAAGAGAAACTCGAACTGAGAGTTGTCCTGTGTGTAAACAGAGGGTTGTCGTCCAGCGTGTTTGGGCAGTATCTGAACACGTGAGCGTTGTGCCTCAGGGCAAAAATTAGCAGAACTGAGAGAAAGCAGAGCTGTTGAAGAAGAAACAGAATGTACTTCCATATTTTTAATGATATTAAGGTTTTAACACTACTTTCAAAGGTTGTGTCAAAACATACATATTTTGTACACTGAGTGCGTGTACCTTTTCAGCTCACCTTTAGGGAATAAACACAGAGAACCAGGGACTCAGCAAGTGTAAATCAATATAGCACCAATAAAGTAATTGTGAACCAGGCCCAGAGAAGGGTCTAAGTTTCAAATTTAGGGACAGAACCATACTTCTAAGGTTTTGGATTTGGAGTTCACGTTCAGGTTTAACTTTAAATAGAGCAAGTCAGTTTGAGAGGTCAGGTGGGCTTTTCAAAGCAGGAAATATTTTTGGTAACAGTGGTCTTACTTCTGAAAAGTTAACGTCCTTCATGAGTGGTCAGGTGTAATGTCAGTGCCAACATCTTCATCAGTGATAGCTCAAAATAAGAAATCAAGATTTATTCTTGCAAACCTTGTAATCATGTATGTACTTACAATTCTGCTGTTATAAGTATCTGGCTTTGGCTTCATACACATTTGGTGTCAGAAGAATGAATAAAGTAATGAAAACTCTAATAATAATAAACAGTTGCTCTGTTACAGTTGCTTTTATTCCTTATGCAGCCTGCACATGGACATGTCCAAGTGTCTTCTTTTTATTTTCTTGTTATATTTATCTCATTCCTGCTTTTCAGTGTTCTATATTTTTATTTGCAGTATGAAAATACTTAAATCACTGTTGCAATTTGTTTTTATTGCCCAGTGTGACCACTTATTCCAGGTGTTTATTTATCTTTGTGAAAAAGGTTCTTACTGGATTTTATTCGTGTTTATGTTTCAAATGCTTCTGCCACATTTCATGGCTGTTGGGCCTCTTGGATGGGAGGATGTTTTACCATGTGCATCATTATCACTTCCTTCATTATTTTGTACACATCTATTAGGTCATCCTAAATGTTTTTCATCGTCACTGAAAATAAGCTTAACACATAACAGGTGTGGAGCCAGATGGGGAGAGAGAGCTTGAAAGAAAAATACTAGTTTATCCACTGCAGTGCAGTGCCTCTCTCCATCAAACAGCATGAGCATGTGTTGATGCAAAGGGGGGTATAGCCTTCCTAGCCTACTCCCTCTGTAAATCCTCCTCTACTTAAGTGCCTTGCTGTGAAGCTCCATGTGACAGAAGAGAGCCATGTAAAGCAAATCTTCCAGGTCCAAAATTTGTAGGTCGCTGACTATCTGACTCTCAGTCATAGCTCTTCACAGCCTGTTATGTTATACTGAGATTTAATATTGGTTTTATGCTTAGCATCCATTTTTCCTGTCATGGACACAAGGTGTAAACAAAATAGGTAGAGAGTTATCTAAGTGTTGCTGAGCTGCCTTGGGATTTCTCTGGAGTAAAGGGTGTTAAAGCATTGTTAGAATGGCTTTATAGTGCCCTGCTATCTGGCATCAAGTTGGGCTGAATTTAGTAAGTGATCTGAAAACAGCTGACACCCAGTGATTCAGAAATACCAGAAAGGTGCCTTTAGGATCACTGCAGCTAGGCAAAATTTGCAGGAGTTTCATGCCTCCTCTTAAAAGCACAGCAGCCTGAACCAGCCCCATAGTCACAACTGGGAGAAAAGGTGGACAGAGTGAGCCACTTTGTCCTGCCTTTTCTGTCGTGGCCTCTACCTGGTGCAGATGAAGATCTTCCCCTAAAAGTGTAAGGAGATGCATTTCAATTCCTGTAGGACTGGGCTCTAAATCAGGAACAGTAATATAATCCTTTTTTCCCTTCCTTCTCCATACTATTATTAGACCATTTCCTTTGTCCCTGTTTCTCATTTTTTGTGCATTTTTAGGAGACCACTATTATATTTTCCTTTTTCTTTAATGTGAATATGTCTAAAGAGCCCATTGTTGTCAGTTGAAATATTTATGTAGTTTAGCATTCAGTAATTCCATTTGCTCCTTTAATTTGATCCTTTAACTTACTTCTGCTTATTTTTACATACAGTGCCTCCAAATCCTCTGCACCAGATTTGTTTATCTTTTTTAAAAGCTTTCAGCTCTCTGCTTGTAAAACTCTTTGCATTTCATTCCTTACCTAACCACAATGGCCTATGTTGCACTTTTCCCTGTTTAGATTGAAGCGGGAAGAATTTCAGCTGCGCTCTTTCCAACAGTTGCTTAAACATTTCCCACTTTTCCCCTAGTAGCTTTCCCACAGTTAGTAGAAATCCAGTCAAAAGTACTTTCCACTCTTTTCAAAGTCAGCTTCTTTATTTCTCTTATGCTTTCTGGTAATATACTGTGCTCACCCCTGAAACTTCTCGGCCATCTTACATATTTTGAGAGAATGTATTTACTCACCCACACACATACACACACACACACTATATATATATATATATATCTATACAGTGAGTAAATACACGCATGCATGCACACAAACAACTATATTTAGCCTTTGTTTTCTTTCTCCTCTCACCTTGGCTTCCAAACTGCTTATATCCCACTGTTGTGTTTTGGGTGGGTTTTGGTTGTTTTTTTTTTAAACCATTGCACTATTTTCTTGGTGCAGCAAAACTATTAGTGGGATGGAGGTACATCTGATACGAGGCATTTGTCCTATCCTTGTGGACATCTGACCAATTGGACAACTTGGTGTGGGTTCTGGCACAGGCTACCACCCCAGATGTTTTGGTGGTATGTAGGACAGTGAGAAAGGAGTGATGTTAGGCTAAGGAGGCAGAGGCTGTAAACAGAAAAAGTTGGATTTGTTTTTCCTAAACTGATGAGTGCAGGACTGAAACTGCCTTTCAGAGTAGAAGTCTCAGAGACTTACAGAAGGCTACCTGGTGGATGGACTATCTCAAAACCCATTCCCAGATTACCTGTCACTGTCACACTGCCGCTTTCCCCCAGCCCCATGTCCTAAGTTTCTGGAAGTCAAAAAAAACTCTGCAAGTGAAACACATTTGGTGCTTTGTGCTAACGAGAACTGAAAAGCATTAGCTAATCAACCCTTTCAAAATCCTTGGGCTTAATTGAGCCCTGTGTGGCTCCAGTATTATGCTGGTTTGGATCCAAGAATTTCACTGGCATAAAATAGGATGAATCAGGCACTTGAAGTACTGTTTAATGAACTGGTTGTATAGAAGGGCCAACTGGAGCAGAGGCATGAGGTAGCTCAAGTTAAGATTTTCTGCTCTTGTGCTCATTCTTCAAGGCCATGCTTGCACATCAAGGGCATATAGTGGGATGTGCAGTTTGGTCAAAGCCAAAAGCTGTGGGCTGTGGGCTTGCTCTTCAGCTGGTTTTAACTGGCACAGCTCCCATGAAACCAAGTTTTAATTCATGGAGCAATTCCAGTTTTATACTCGCTGCAGGAAACCTGGCCACTGGTTGTAGCTCCTAAACTCATATAATATTTGTTTATTTTCTCCACCCAGATAGTGCCTCCAACCCAGTTTTATTTCCACATGACTACTTTGCTGCACATTTCTCTTTGGAATCCAGCTTCCAATGATACTTCTCTGCAATGAGTTCTTCCTTGCTAATTTTGAAGTGTTGACCTGAGAACTAGCTGGGTGTAAGTGCAGCACCTCCAAACACCCTGTGAAAACCTGAGCACTACTGCAGCAAGTGAATATATCTGCATTAGTAACTGGAGTGAAACATTATATTAAAAGTGGAATAGAAAGATGCTAGGACCAAGTAAATAAAAGAACATGCATGCCCCAGTGTATGAACTTTGTGGAGGGAGCAGAGGCAGGATTCACTGAGTGTGAATTAGTTCACCTGCTGGCATAAAACCATATGATACATATTTTATTGTGGAACTTTTCTGTTAAAGCAAATAATCAAAATAGAGTGGTGAAACAGTGCATGTCTAAAGAGTAAACGTGTGTGTGCCACATTTTATTTCTCATATAGCCTTTACTACTAAGTGTTAAATGAGTTGTCCTGCAACTAGATAGGGACTAGAGCTTTCCGAGCAAGAGACATTTTGAATGTGAAATGTACAATAATAACAGCGTCCAGGCTGATCAGTGTTGTCTTGTAATATTATCAGCAGATATGTAAACACACCAATGATTTGTTTGTTTATTTGAAGTTCTGAGGTTTATTTTTCCCTTTTTTTAAAAGTAGCGTGGCAATAACACTTCTTTTATAAGAGGAATAATGTCAACAGAAGGCTAAAGAGCACGTGCCTGTAGAACATCTGCTCTGAGAAGCCACTTGAAAAATTACCACTCAGTAGCATGATAAGAAAACATCTGTGAAGCACTGGGAGGAATATTGGCAATGGGAGGAGGCAAGGAAGGACAAGTGAGGTTGGACCTCAATCAGGGACCAACATCTACCAACTGCCAGTGGCAGCATCTCTGTTATTTCTTTCACAATTACGTCTATATTTATTGTTAAGATTTTGTTAGAAGCGGGGAGGGATGTGGCAAGGGGAAAATTGAGTAGGGTGGCCATCATCTTACCAGGTGTGAGGCTGAAGGCCCAGCTCCCCACCCTCATCCAGGCAGCCTGGGCATCAGGGTGGGAGGGAGGGAGCTCATCGCTGGCCAGGCTTGGGGCAGGCGCTGGAGCACTTTGCATAATCAAAACCTGGTATGTGTGTGCATATAGCCTGCTCCTTGTTTTCCTTTGTTGTGCTTTACATGTTGGATGAATCACACAAGATTTTATTAGAAAAACACTGTTCTTATTAAAATCATATATAAACAAGCCATCTGCCTTCATACATCTATTTGAAGATTTTTTTTTTTAACATTGGCAATTTGATTTCAAGGCACTTATGGAACACTTCTTTGCTGAATATCGGGAGGATGACACATAGCAGTGTCTTAACCATTAAGCAGACATTTGGCTTTAATTGATGTGCAGATTACTCTCCCTTTTAAAAGTGGGATAGTTAGTGTTTATTCAATTACACCAACGCAGCTCCTCAGCAACTTTTAACAAAGAACACATACTACTGAGACATTTCCCACAACATACCATGGCCTCAAAATCCCATTGGTTTGCTATAGAATAAACAGTCACGAATTCCTAGAAATTAAAAAACAAAAACCACATGGACGGTAGGAGAAAATTAAATTAGTGACCCTAGGTAGAAACAAGTAAGATTTTCAGGCATCCACTCTGTTTCCAATCTTATTTATTCCTTTTCTGGTATTAATCAACCTCTTAGATTTCCCTTTGGATCTGGCTTTTTCCATTACAAATTTAAGGATACTGTAGAATGACAACTCTAATATACTATAGGTTGTATATTATTCTTCTGCATAACACATGCAGAAATTTATATATATTTGTAAAGAGTACATATGTGAGAAAGAGCTAAGTATAGATGGAAACGTATGTCTCTGTAGTTAAAGAGGAGGTGAGATGCTGGCAAACGGGTGCATCAGTTCACTATGAGATGCTCAGTATACAGAAAAAACCAAACCCAATCTTTTATTGCTGGTTACGTTTCTATTTCATGTAATAGATCATGAAATGGAAGAAAGGAGAAACTATGACTAAGAGCCAGTCATAGGAGTCAGGATGTTTTGTCACCCTGAGCAAATCAAATTTGCTCATATTCCAAAAAATGGAGCAAATAATTCCAGTTTATTCAAGGTGCTCTGAATTTAACTGGTCAGAAATCCCTGCCAGGAGAACGTTAAACATATCTTAATGAGGATAATGTTTGAACACCTTCTTTCAGTGAACTTAAGCATGGTCCATCCTAACAAGGGACAGTTTTGTGAATCACAACCTGAGCTCTGCATTGTAATCTGGAAGGGTGACGATTGCAGCATTTTAAAAAGAAGGGCAGGTGCTCACCATTTATTGAAAAACAGACCTCTTTCAGTTGTCTCCAGCTGGGAGAGCAAATGGTAGGACAATAAAATGAGGCCCTTTGGGAAAAAATCTTGTCTTTCTGTGGAAAGCAAGTTATATTGATGAGTTGAAATTCACAATGTTGTTCCTAAATTTTCTGCCTCTGACACACACAACACAACAATTACGTCTTTAAGCCTCAGTCTGCAACATGATCTGCCCAGGCAGCCCTTTCTGTTCCTGGGAACCACTGATGCATTTGGCCTTATGATGGGAGGAGGCTACCAGCAAGGAGGAGAACTAGCCTTCACCTAAATTGATGTAAACTCCCATCATCTTCTAGGTAGAGAGGTTTTCCATCTTCAGATGTTTCCTTGTCTGCCTCCAGATGTTATCTCTCTAATCTGCTGGTGAATGGTGAAGATGGTGTTTTGGAGGTGGGTTGTTAACTGTTTTGGAGGTTCGTGGCTAGAATAAGATGCGCCTTTACAGTCTTAGAGCAGTGCCAGTTTAACTTAAGTTTCAAATTGACAAAACTGACCCCTTACAAAGCTCTGTTGAAACTCTTAGCTTGCTTCATACCTTTTTGTCAATTCAGTCTCTTGTGCAAGTTAAATAAGATTTAGGAGTGTCCAAAGAATGACCTGTGCCAGTTTAAATAAGTTGTTTTTTAAAAATATATATAGCTCAGCTGAGTAAGGTTTTGTTTAGAGTTACGAACATGAACAGTAAAATACAGTATGGATTTCATGACCTTATCCCTACTTTCAACATTTCCTGTGCTTCTTTCCATTCATTCATCTAAAATGTTGAGTGTATAGGAGTGTGTACAGCTCCTGACACACTGAGGAACAGATGTTCATTCAGCTTCTTGCTATGACCAGAATGTATATATTTTAGGTAATAAAGGGGTAAAAAAAAAAAAAAATCTAAAAAAATAGCATTTTTGTGGCATTTTGACGTTACCTGTTAGAAAAGAGTTATTCAGAAATGAAAACTATCCCAAAGTTTGCCAAACTTTTTGAAATTTAAAGAACACTTGATAAGTCTGATTTTCTCCAGACTCATTACCTGTCCTGTGTTGATGATGAAAATTGTCTTCATCACCTGCAACATTCCTTATTCTTCCCAGGGATACAGAGAGGAGAAAAGACTCTAATGCTAATAAACATGCAAGCCATTTATTTCAATAGTTAGTAATAGCTGTATAACGATTTACAAAAATTGCACATCCTCTGTTTAACTAAGGTTTTGCCTGTGATCATCATAATCAGTTCTGCCTGTTTGAAGAAACGCATGCTTGCACAGCTTGAAACATTTAAAACCTTTCAAGTCAGGCTTTGGCACCTCTGATGGTATGTACTGTGCTTATGACAGTTAATCATGTGAACTTAACTTTTTTTCTCTTCCCTTTAAACTTAGTAGATTTAAGATTATCTTTTTTTTTTCTCATATTATTTCTTCAAAGTTAAATTTCCAGTGCATGAAACTACTTGACCTGGAAAATAAACACAGCACCACATACAGCGCTGTGGGATAGCAGAAGAAATCTGACCTGTGTAACTAACAAAAAAGACATGTAAAACAACGAGGGCCTAATTTTCTATGGTGTTTTAACAATTTTAGGGTACCTAAACAGAGAGATGTGTCTGCAGTTGTCCTCAATGTTCAAGACCTTCCATAAAGGAGTTTTAAAAATCTCATCCTTGACTCTTCAGTGACCTACCTTGAATTCCCTCAAAGTAATAAAGGTTGACATGTATTACAGACTTCAGTGGAAACAGGTCATGTTTACTCCCTCTGAGAAGAAAATCAGGCCCTGCAGACCAGAATCTCTCTGGTGAACCATGACTAGGCTCCTCTCACAACAGTGAAGGTATCTAATTTTACACCTGTGGACTCTTCTAGTGCTGCACTACCTTCACTGCTATTTTTCTTTTTCCAATGTCCAGACAGAATTTTGTTTCCTATGACCTGTGGCTCTTGCCTCTTTTCCTTTTGCTGTGCACCTTGAGAAGAGTCTGTCTCTGTCTCTTCTGTGATCACCCTTTCATAAGGGAGTGCCAGGCAGGCGTTCAATCCTACCCTTAGCCTCTTTTTCTCTAGGCTGAGCAAACCTGACCCCCTCAGTTTCTTCTCTTACTTCATGTGCTCCAGTCCGTCTTGGTGGCTCTCCATTGCACTCACTGCAGGGTGTCAATGTCTTTCTTGAATGGAGGAAGGGACAAAATTAGACATAGTACTCCAACTGCACCCTCAAGAAAGCCAAATAGAGGGGAATGATTAAGAAAACTATATTCACTTTGCATTACGATACCTACAAAATTATTCCATGTTTCTTGGTGTGGGATATTTGGCTGATGTTCTCAGACAGCTCTAGACATCCCCTCTCGATGCAGAGGAACTTAGCAGAGATGCAAATTTTAGCATTGCTGATGATAAACCCTGTGTCCTGTGTTTGAGCAAGTTGAATCTGATACATGGAAACAGATCTCCTGAGGGAACAGAACTACCTTGTAGCCAATGTTACATTTGTGATCAGTATTGCCATTATCAGTTCTTTCAAGATCATATGTCAGACCCTCTGTTGGCATTATGCTTTCAAATGTCAGTCAGGATCTGCCTGGACTAGCTATGAACTGGGGAGCGACCTCAAGGAGGAAGTTTCTATAAGCTCTGGATGATACGGTCCCGGTTGGCTCTTCTCAATTACGTAGAATAACCATTTCAGGGATGGAGTAGCCATTAGTTATATTAAGATAGTGCAAAGATGGTTGCCTTGTCTTAGTAACACAATGGATCATGATAGTATCACATTAAAGAAGACTGGGAGTATGACAGAAACTAAAGAACAAATGGGCCCTTTGTAAATGTTTGGATAAAGTTTGTGTATGGCTTCTCAGTGCAATTGCAGGGCATAATTCTATGGAGTAATTCCAGCTCTATGGAACAGACAAGTTATGCAAGATATAATCCATGATTTAAGATCAAGATTAGTTTTTTAAAGGGCTATAGGGCAATCTTCTGTTCCTTAGATTGTCTCAAAGTGTACTCTACCATTCTGATTCACAATATAAACGCCCACAGAATTTTTGCATCATCAATGTACCTTATTTTGTTAGAGACAAAAGGTTAACGTAATGGAATACAGAAGTCACTGCTTTTCCCCCAAAAGAGGAACTTCCTTTAAAAAAACAACTGCCTATACCCCTTTCTAGACATCAGGCTCCAGTACAAAGATCTAGCAACAGAGGATGGTATAGATTGCCCCTCTTTACCTGCAGACATTCAGTGATTCCATAAAAGCAGATTCTCATACTGCTTCTTTCTTCTTGGCTGCACCATTCTCTTCACACTCATGGCATCTTGTCTTATTTTGATAATACTTTTTTCCATCTTCTTTGAATAGTGCCTTGTATGGGGTCTGACTTTGATGGGCACTTCCAGATAGTGAACATACCAGGGTGTTGCTAATACATTATTACATTATATATTTGCGAAGTATAACAGTGTTTCAACAGAGAAGGCAAGTTAGAAATGCTGAGTGTTTAAGCATGTGGATTGTGCTTCTCAAGAAAATGGTTGCCTCTGACACCACTAGATGCAATTTTGTTTTTCCATTCTGTTTATATTGGGCGTATCTGTCATTTCAAAGCAGCATCCAAAGGTAACACTAAGTATTGAATACGTGCTTATTTATAGTTATTCTTTGTCTCATGCAGGATATTCAAAGATTATGCTGAAGTGATCTCTGTACATAGGGCTTGTCACTGCATTTTTATATGGAGAATATGTTATTTTTTCATTTTATTTTGGAGTGGTAAATAGGGATCACAAATAGTTTTTGTTTGCCTGAAAGTGTTGTATCTTTTACATTATTGGTTTTACATTCAAGCACATTATATATACTGGATTTCTGTCCTTAAATATGCTTTACAGTACAACTTGTGAGGCTACAATCCCAGAATTTTGGGTATAAGATGTAAGACTAGGAAGGAAGGAGAGGAAGCTCATATTTTTGGAAGTATAAGGCTCCTCCTGATAAGGTAATTTTGGCAAGCTAAAGTTCTTTCACTTCTAATTATCCTGGATGCATCAATAGTCACATTTTCCTTTATCACTTTAAGCACACATGGGATTTGGAGTTCTGTTTTGTATATGCCATTAAAATAGCTGACTTTATCTATTAGAGATATAATGTGGGTTGTATGAATTTTAGTGAGATACTTAGAGTTACAGTAGAAGCAACCCAATCAAGTTTATGGGTTGATGTGCATAAAAGAGGGCCACATTGCAACAGAATGTTCATGTGACCAAAATAATGACAGCATATTAATCACAATCAGGTTTGGCTTAGCCCTTTCTGATGGTGAGCCGTGTTTCCAGATGATCAGAATAATGTTTTTGGCAACCAAGTTAAGTGCTTGCAAAAGTCCTTACTAGTAGTTCGCCAGCAGAGTTATCATAAAGCAGACTTGTCAGCTTAGGTGAAATTTTCTTTACATTCTCTTTTGAAAAATTAAGGGGAGCAGGAAGATCATGACAATTACTTTTCAGTGAGATGTCATCATGGATAAGAATTTGGAAAAGAAGCGTGGGTGTGCTTTCAGAAGGGTGCTTACAGAACAGTGACCTGTTTCTCAGGCTGTACACTGTCATAGTGACTAAGTACTGTGGCACATCGAGGGCATTTGTGAATTTCTAAAGGTAAATTAACATGATTTATGGGAATTTATAGGGAACTAGATAAACGAAGATATGCTTCATCTTGTCTCATACCAACTTTGTGATTTTACCTCATTTAGCTTTTCTTTTTTGGTAAATCTCTTACACAATGTTTCCAAAATAAATCTTTTTTAAAGATGTTTGATGTTTCTTGACAGGAGCTAAAGAACAGCAATGTGCTCACTATCATACCTTTACAGTGTTGCCTGGAACACTGCAACTTTGTTTATTACAACATTATTCCACATTATTTGTCACATATACTTGGACACAAATAGACCACTTTCGTTCAAGAGAGATTAATGATAGAGCTAACTTGCTGATTTAATAATCTCTGGGACCTAAAAGGGTGTATTCCAGGGACCAAATTTCCCTCTTTAGTTTTGTTTACAGTTTATGTTGTTCACACACATTAAGTAACTTCTAGAAGTTTTGGCTGAAAATTTAGTTAAAAGGCTGACCTCATATGTAGTCAACATTTCTTCATCACACAGACATGCACTATTCATAACGTAAGTGACATTTGACTCACACTTAACAACCTAATTATTTTCTTGCAAGGATGCGTATTAAACTAGACCCAGAGTTGGAAGATGTTTACTGCCTATGTACAGCAAAACAAGGCCTCCTGAGTTTTCCATGGTCAACATTAGCCTACATTTTGAAGGGAAGTCTTTATTTTACAATGCTTTACAAACCTGTGAACTAAAGAAAGTTCTTAGCATTTTTTTTTTAATGCATGCCTGTAAGTAAATAGTGGGCTACCTCAGTGCTAGCTAGCAATGGCTTTGGGGCCTGAGCTGGCTTCTGTTGTGAAAAATGGGTAGCTGTTGCTGGTGAGAAAATCCTACTTATTCCAGGAGGCCAGGGTGTACCTGTGGTGGAGCACTCACCTGTGGAGTGTTCATTTGTCCCACAGTCTGCCAAAGGGGTCACAGCTGGAGTCTTGGTCAGTATCTATGGTTTTTCAGGTAACCAGTGATTCCAATAGTCTCGAGCTCAAAAACCCTAAGCCAGGATGTATTGTCCAGTGTAAAGCTCCACAAACCACCTCTTCCTCTTCAGCACCTTTTTACTAGTAGCTAGACCTGAATAAATGGCCAGGCTATCTATTTAGTTTTCAGTCTTCTCCAAAGAATCTTCTTGGTGGGATTTTTCCTGGTGAGTGATGCAGAATTCTTCCGCATGCAAAGATCTATGGCAGTGTTTTATACCTGAAAAATATTTCAGTTGGGAAATATCCTTAAACCTTCTGCTTTTTGCTAAATGTGTTATTAATCCTCAGTTTGGCTACACAGCAATGATAGTTGGCCATTGTCAGGATTTTCTTGGCTAATGCTGCTTCAGAAATAAAGCAAACACTAGGGCATATCTGAAAGGAAAAATCCTCAGCCCAAGCAAGGTACTTGGTATTTTTTGTACATGTTATTGCTAGACGTGACAGATAGGTGTTGTGTATGAACTCGATTCATCCATTTCAAAGTCTGGCATATCTCACTCCCATAGTTCACATACAGTTTAGATTTAGAGACAGCTGGTAATGTATACAGCAATGGGTTACTCTCTAAGTAGTATTAAATGGATATAAATCTGAATGGTCACTCTGGAAGGTGATCTGAGACTCTGGAGCATTGAGGATGAAGGATTCTCATCTGTTACCTGTTAGTATGTAAATGACACCAACTTAAAGCTACCCAAAATGCCAAAGTACCCCTTCCTTGTTTGCATGGAAATACATAGAGAATATTGCCTGCTACTTTTTAACAGGAGACATCATGGCTCCTCAGCCCTTAACAATCATCTGGGCTTGTTGGCCTGAGTCCTGGCTCTAGTTTGCCATTGGCACTTCCCCATCGCAGTTAATCCCTGGGCTCCTCTGGTGTGTGGGCTCAGTGCAGTTGTACCACCTGCATAGGTGATGGCTTTGCCACAGGTTTGGGAATTCAGCTTTTACATTGCCTGCTATCCTGACAGAAATGTCTCTTTCAAGCTTCACAGCATCTGTCCTGAATCTCTTCTCTTTTCCTAGTTCTGTACTTTAATTCTCAGAAGGCCGCCCTGGGAGGAAGGCTTCAGATAGCTGAGGCTTGGCTTGGTCCCCGCTGGTTACTCAGATTAAAATATCCACATTACTTACCAGCAGT
Source organism: Pandion haliaetus (assembly GCA_013401275.1). NCBI lineage: Eukaryota > Metazoa > Chordata > Aves > Accipitriformes > Pandionidae > Pandion > Pandion haliaetus. The sequence goes on along the minus strand of VYZV01024823.1, from coordinate 72,480 downwards.
AGTGGCACTTTGCTGCATCTTCTCTTCTCTGATACACTGAAAAAAAAGACCTCATATTGTTCCAGGGCTTTCAGACAAGAGGATAAGGTAATACTGTTAAAACTATTGCAGATAATGATTCTTTCTTAAATGATTTTTTTAAGATTAAATCTTAGAAATTGGAGGAAGTCCTGGAGTACACAGCACTGTAGCCTGTCATTTCTGCAAATTCCTTTCATCACCTTGCTAATGTATATGTTACATGTGATATGTAGGCCTGACTCAATAGTCTGGATTCACATTTCGGAATGTTTGCAATCAGTCCCTTACTTTTCAGTCTGTGTCTTCCCTAGGGTATAGGGAAGGACTTCATATTTCTTGTGAGCGTTAATGTATGTCATGACACATACTTACAGAACAAAAATCTAGTTGTGTTAAAAAAGGGACTAGGCTGAAATTACAGATCACCACCCTGCAAAATCACAAAGGACAGCTGAGGAAGATAGGTTTGACTCAAGTAATTTCTATGAGGAAAACCAGCATACTGAAGTATTTACTGAAAAATTGTTATTGTACATATGTAAGTGAAAGATGTCCCTGCACCACTGATTCAATTTTTAATTTCTTGTCTTACAGTTTATAACTTCACCGGGACACTGGTTGGTACCTTATTTCATGCTGTACAAGGCTCCTGCCATATAAATAGGATTCTTAGGCACTGAAGCAAAGGGAAGAAGACAACACTTACACTGGGACCTGTGTTAATAATGTAGAAAAGGAGATCAGAGCTTCCGTCTGATTCCTGTTGTAATAGCATTGGATTGTCTTTTCTTTTCCTGTTTGAATGTTTACATTTTTCTCTTTTTCTTGTTTTTTTTTTTTTTTAACATTTTAAATATATAAAAAATAAGCCCTATTCTCATATGTGCTTTCTTTTTGAGATAAAAATAGCAGAAAAGATTGTAGCACTGCACCAGCTATTTGAAAGGTGAACAGGGACCAATATTGTCTCTGTTTCTTCCATCTGAAAATTTCCTGTGCTTCAACAGTGATATTTCCTTCTTTTTTCTACCTGAGCTTTGGCCAAAGCCAAGACTAAATTTCTACATATTCTCTTATGTAGAAATCCATATGTAGAGGTCTGGAACAAGAATTCTGAGATCCTTAATTGAAAGGCACTTCTGAAGTGAGGTATTATCACATGACTTTTTTTCCCCCTGTAGTATCATCTAACATCAGAAATACATGATTTGTTCCCATCCGCAAAATGCTGTACTGGAAGGACTAATAGCAGACAAATAAAAAAAGAAAGAGGAAAGTGAATTGCATTCCCTACCAACTCTGACAGCAATGTTTGGATTTTCTCATCTCTTTGAAGAGGTATCAAAATCTGAAGATGATAACTGAAAGAAATTTTGGCTGAGCAGCATTCATATATCCTAGAAGTTCTGCAATTTTCTTGGAAAATTAAGGAGAATTAAAGCTAAGATTGAGCCACCTAACTTTCGACCCATGACTAATGCCTAGAGAGAAGCCTAGTCACTCTAAGCTTCATTTCCAGGCAGTAAGAGATGTAGGATGGATTTGGCTAAGGGGAGGAGAGTGTAGTTTCATTTCAGATATGCTTCAGTGTTTCGTAAATGGCCAGCTGGGATATTTGGAACTGAACCCTTCAGTCCTACCGTAATAGGAGTTTAGCCAGAGTGAACGCTGCATCTTCAGGCCCTTCTATGTTTTAATCTCATACTTCATAACACTGGTGTGTGACTGGGTTCTTCAGAAAAATAAACAGTAATGTTGTCTAAAACCAGAACTGTCTGAATCCCAGCGGTGGTCTGCCATCACATTATATGTGTGCGTCTCTTCTCTAAATACCTCTAACCTCATCTCCATTGCTCATAGGCTCTGGACTGTGTTCATGAAAATGTGTCTGGAATATAATTCCTTACAAAAGTACTTCGTGCTAAAACTGCTTGGAGATCTGTCTTCCAAGGATCAAGTTCAGAGGATTTCCAAGCTGCAACCACAAATTGTGTCGGTTGTTTTCTGTAAGAAATACAGTACTTCATTATTGCCACAGGGGGTACTGTTGGCTTAATTTTGTATTTGAGTCACTGCTGCTGAAATTATTAAGTTAATGATTTATGCTCCTATGATACAAAAATCTCTAGTGTTTAAATTGGTTACTATGTTTTGTTTACTGTTTATAACTACCACAGTTGTTTTAAATGCCACTAAAACTACTTGCCAGCTTGTATGGTTTATTTCTCCCTGCAGATTTTTACAAACCACTGATTGATATAGGGGAAAAAATAACCCTATAGTGATTTATGCTTGAAAAAAAAAAAAATTCTGAGAGCTATGAATTAACCACTGTTCTGCTATATAGAAAAAATAGTGACACTGAACAATGGATGTCAAAACCTACTTATTCTAGTGCTTGCTTCTGGTTTTATCATAGTGGAAAATTTGAGTACTTTTTTCTTTCTTTTTCTTTGAGTACTATGACTGCATCAGTTTTGGACTATGAGCTCACCAGTTTTTCCCCAGGGTGCCTCCTCATCATGCCATGTTAAGTACTTGATTCACTTAAACAGACTAATGTTTGCAAAAGTGGAAAAATGTCCCAGAATTCGCTGCTTAACAGAAGGTTAGCTCATTTAGCTCCTGGTGCACACAGAAAATTTGGGAAGCTGATCTACAGCTTCAGGGAAATCAGCTGATAACAAAGCTGGGTAGATTCTGTGGCTCTGTATTGCTTTGAAGAAAAGAAGCACTGTTTTTCACTGAAAAAAGCACAGAGCAGTGAGAACATAGCTGAACAGCGTAGGGCAGGACGAGATTTCACCAGTGTGCTACAGCAGTTGCATGACAGTGTGACAACGGGCACTTTTCTTCACTCTGCTGCGTGAAACTACGGTCACTGTAAAGCACAAAAAACTGCTTCTGACACCACATCTTAGACCTCCTTCTCTGCAGCACTAATACCAATTTTGTATTTGTCTCCCTTTATCTGCCCCCTGAGCCACCACTTCCATATGCTTAGCCAGTTGCTTACTGGTGAGTTTGTGATCAAAACTAGGAGTACAAGTTAAATCAGTTTATGGCGATATGTAAAACATACAGGACAACTCTTATAGATAACTAGAATCGTAAATTCCACCGACTGGCTCTGTATCCATAGATACACAAGCCATGGATCAACATCCGAACTGCTTTTCATTCAGCGGAGAGGTCACAGGAGCACATGTTGCTGATCCACCCCTTAGTCTTCAGTGGTTCAGCCACTGGCCTGGTTCCCAGCAACTCCAGGCTGTTCAGACAGCCAAAAATTGATGGAGTTGATTAGGTGATGCTGTAGGAGCCATCCCAGCAGCAACGCACTACCAGAACCCCCTTACTCCCCAATACATGGGCTGGGATTTTCCCACTGTTGAGATCTCTTAAATCTAATACTTATCATCAGACCAGCATCAAGCATTTGGTGCAGCAGGGAGCAATGAGCCTGAGAGTTTCAAGTGGAAGGGAGATACGGACAATGTAGAAAATCAGGCACAAGTATTTTAAGAAGAAAAAGTACAGGATGTCACTTTTATACTACAGTGTAATGTAAACCTAAGGACTTTCAGCTAATAGGGCTCCAGTATTTCTGTCCCAGATTTCCCAAGAGAGGAGTGGCACAGAGACTATACACAACAGAATCAATGCATTTGGGGTCCGTCTGACTTAATACATGAAGCAATACATCCACCTGATGATCTGCGCATACATTTGCCTGGGGCTGCTGTGCATCTGGCAGCCAGAGAGCTACCTTTTCTCTGGGCTAACTTATCCAGACAAATGGGACAAATTATCTTTTACTACCCAGAGAACATTTCCAGGCAGAAAGAGAGGATATATTCTGGGAAACCCAAAACATTTAGTACCCCCACCTAGTGACACAACCTGTTACATGTGGCCTTTCACAAATTTATGCTATAGTTTCATTAACTGACAGCATGCAAGCAAGTATTAAGTCCTAAAAGCCAGAAAAGAAAACCCTTGAGCTCTACTCTAAATGAATGTAGGTTTAAATTAAGTTTCAGGTATGTTTTCACATGCCTACCATGATTTTTCTGTGCATCCAATCCATCCTTCTTAACACATACTGTGAAGAGAACAAAGGCATTTCATGTGGTATGGGAAAATTTCTCTGATATAAAGAAAGCTTCAGATGTGTGAGTGAGAAGAGCATGAATTCACAGAGGAGTTGTGGGAGGGGAGAGGAAGAGTTGGCTGTCCAGAGCACAGCTTTGAGGAACTGCACCCAATCCTGCAAACTCCGAGAGACTGGAGAAGATACAAATGTGGGTATTTCCTCTGGAGCTTCCTTTGAAATGCAAGTATGAATTTTAGTTAAGACGTGCTTCAGCAGCTAGTGGTGTGGATGGGTGGTGGGTGCCTGGAGTGACCAGAGCGGGGGTGCACTGCCTGTTCATCCCATCTGTTCGAAGAGTTGCAGACTGCCAGTGCAAAGTGCCCAGCTCCAGGGCGATTTCACACTCCCTCAGCTGACGTGGCTTACACATACACCTTTGTGGGGGGTTAAAACTGGCATCCAGTAACAGAAGTCCATGGGTGCTGCTGTCCAGCCTCTCATTAGTGAATGCATCAGCATAGAGAAGAAGCTGGCAAAGGAAAATGCATGTAATCCTCTTGCTTCAGCAGCTATCTTTTTAAGCTAAATGAGCACTTACTTAGAGATGAGCTACACTTTTTATGTACTTTCAGAGACATTCCTTGTGATTTTTTCCAGGGCTGGAATGCTGTATATGTGATATTTCCCTTAATATAGCGTTCAGTTGTTTTTCAAGGAGGTATATAAATATGGGAGTCCACCGTGCAAGGGAGGTCATGTGTAGAAGATCTGAGAACCTATTGGCAGAATTACCCTGCGACTTCATTTTATATGACTTGAAGCTATATTTTTTTTTTCCTCCCAGATTATAAAATAACACTAATCTGTGTGTTAATGTGTGGCCTGTGAAAGGTGTGTGAAAGGTCTCCTTGGCCCTCAGCAAGGAAAAGGCTCGTCTCCTCTGATTTAGATGACTCAAAAGGTTCTCTAGGTGGAAATTAACTCATCTAGGAAAGTATCCATGGCAAGAAAAATACGAAAAAATTCATTTCTGCCATCAGGAAAACTTTTTCCATAGTCCATTAGGGTACTAAAACTGTGGGAAAATAAAGGAAGGTGATAAACCTAAACTACGAGCTATCTGGAAACAACTCCCCCACACACAATACACATGAGCACTCACCTCTGAATGGTTTTTAGAGGACTAAGTGAAAGATCTCAAACAGACTAAGTAAGAAGGAAGACTGTTATTTTAATTTTCTTTCATTTAGGGTCTAAGGTGAAATATTGATAGAAAAACATAAATTATTATTTCTCCCTGTGACGTGAAAGCTTGAAGTGGGAACCTTGTGTTTCAGAAGTAAAAATGAGTATTAGGCACAAAAGAGTTATATCTCCATTACTCCAGCAGCAAGATGATATTTCCTGAAGCACTGAGAGCATCAAACCAGCAGAGGCAAGAGAAGCTGCAAGCTCCTCAGGTCTACTTTGTGCTCCTTAAACAAATGGAAAAAGTCAGTTTTCAGAAATTAATTATAATTTTTCAATGTGTTTTAATGCATCACTGCTGATCAGCCAGAAGAGAACTGTATAAAAGAGCCTCCAGTGAGGTATGAGGTGTTTCAGTGTTTTTACCAAGCAATAAAATTTTGTAGTAAGAGGGCAATATAAAACGGTACATTTTTTCTACTTCAAACCCACTTTTTTTTTTTAAAGTATGTTTTAATCCTGGATGTAAAATCTACCCTATTAGATTAATGACAATATAATTATGCCTCCAGCTTTTAACTGTTACAGCAGGGGCCAGTGTTCTTTATGGTTTTTGCTTTATCATGAAATATAAATATTAGATTTGCAAATATGATTTTAACAGCTTTTATTTAAATAAAGTCCTAACATTCTGGTATGACATTTCCAAAACTCTTCCTGTTAGTTCTGGAAACTCTCTTTACTGCTGGATTCGATACACCCTATGTTCATTAACTTTATATAAAAAATAGGTATCTTAGAGTACCATAAAGACTGGTAAGCTTCTTCCTTTCTATTGAGGATGAAAATCCAATGTCATTTGCTCAGCACTTTGTATTTTCACTAACGTTGGTGGGGATTGAATTTACTGTCTAGAATTAATTTGATTTAAACAACATCTGTTCAACCCTTGATTCTTTATTTTGGAGCTGTGTTCATTATACAAGGTGAGAATCAGACCCATCATTTTTGGGGAGAGCAAAGGAAAATATTTTTCTACATTTCCTTTTCACTTTTATTCACTGCATTAAAATGACTTTGCCACTTACCAAGTGAGAGGCTCATCCCCCCTTCTCTGTGTCTCCTCTCCCTTTCTGCCCTCCCAGTCCATCTGACTTAGTTCTTCTGTTTCTTTTGCTTCCCACCCTCAGTTACTGTGTTATCAGTAAAACCAGTTTTGAACTAAAACTCTCACACTCCACAAGACCATTTGTATGTACGGTACACGGACTTTCTGAGCACATGACTTGCTACCTCTCCCTATATTGAACTCTTCACTCTTACTAACACCTTCTGTTTCCTGTCCATAAACCAGTTTTAAAGATTACAGTATTTGTACAGTCCTCTCTCTCTCACTCTCTTTTTTAAGGGCTTTCTGAGAATTTTGTTACACTAGCCATCATGAGGTGTTGTGCAAGTGGGAGGAGACCACGAAAGGTCATCCTCCCTCCTTGCTTGCCTTTTGTGCTGTGCCTAAGGGAAACCTCTGTGCTTGGGACAGCACCTGCTCTTCTACTGGGGTTTAAATGGGAAGGAAAAGTGTTTATTTCAGTGGACCTTAAGCGGTGCTCCAATACTCATGCAGTGAAACAAATCATCTCCCACCAGAGAGAAGAATGGATTGAAGAGGAAGCTGCATCCTTGTACCCTTCTCCTTGCATCATTTCCTAGTGACTGGGTGGGAAGAGGACTGGGATGAGCAGGAGTTGGAAGGCAGAAGTTCCTACCCTCAGTCCTCAGTCGAGGAGGCCAAAGACTTCATACTGAAGCACAAAAAGTGGAGTTCATTTTAACCTCCCTAATAAGAAATGAAAAGTAAACGATACTTCAAGAACAGTGTGACAAGTATCAGTAAACAGTTAAAACTGCTATGCAGAAGAAACCAGGTTACAACAAGTTACCAAATGTTTTCTATAACACTATATTCCTCTCCTGTGGACAATTAGGAAGACTGTTCTGCACTGGAGGACTAGTGTTGACAGCACAGAGCAATGGACATTTCAGTGAAAGAGTTGCTGTTCTCTTCCTCCTGAGATCCAATAAAGATTTTATGCATTTGGTTTTGCCTTATTTCACTTCCATTGTGATGTTAAGTGCAGAATGGTGATATTTATTTATGCTACACTGTCTGTTTGCATGAATACATAACTATAAACCGGTACTTTCATTTTCAATGGAAGCTGTGTAACTAATGTTTTCCAGTGATCACTTACACTGATTTTAAATGATGTACCAAGTGACTTTTAAAAAGGGACTTGAGCTATAGTTACATGGCATAGAACCAATTTTTAACTCCACGTTTGGTAATCTATCATACACAAGCGAATCAATCCTTATTTGCCAAAGGAATGCTAATAGTGCCTTATTAGACTGTAAAATCACTAAGTCAAGTTTTTCTGGCTTGTTCCCTGCTGGATATCTATTCATGAAAATCATTCTCACTACAGAGCATCTGCTTCTCTCTTGGTCTTCCATATTCTGCACACCTTCAAAGCCTGACTACTGTCCTCGGTGACAATCGTGTGTGATCTCATTTTGAGGTCCAGGTAAAAAGGCTTCCACTGTTTATCTGGCTGCTAGTTCCTGAGCTCAATATCTGTCATTGCCATCATGGTCAGAAAAATATACTTTTTAGTAGTGTAGTTCTTTGTTCTCAATTGTGTCCTCCCTAGCTTTCTTTGAGGGTCCTCCACTCCAGGTCAACAAGTGTAGAGGATGAAGAAAGGTGGTTGTTTTCCCACCCTGCTTAGAGGACCCAGGTTGATCACATACTTTGGATGATGTACAGATAAACATACTGGCCTTGAAGTAGTTGTCCAAATGGGACATACAGACTTCTGGAGAGGCAGCTGTAATTAATTTAGGATTATAGCAAATCCATGGCTCCTTCTCTAGGGCGAGGGTAGGCCAGGAAGCCGTAAGGAGGAGCCTGTTGTTCTTACACCACCCAGGTGCCTTCCAGAAGGTGAACTGGTCTTCCTTGGGAAGGGTCCATCACACGGACCTGGTCCTGGGCAATAGAGGGCAATGGGGCATACACCCAAGACAACAGGTCAAAATTAGGCTTGTCAATTCCCCTACATAGTTAAGTCAGTAAGAGATTAAAATAATAGTTTAAAAAAATTAATTTCTGCCTCTTCACCAAAAATTTCCCTTTCCTCAGCTGAAAAAGGGCCACAGAAACATTACAGGCAAAGATTTTCCCTCGGGCTATAGGAGTGGGAACAAGTAACCAGGGGATGGGAAGAGAACCTTTGTGGACAACGGTAAAGAAGGATACCCATCCTATTAGAGTCCTGTTATAAATCACTTTCTAGCAACTATGCCATAGGACTATTAAGCCAAAAGACTATCAGTTTTCCAGGATGCTGTTCTGATGGTCCTCAAATAGAGTATCATTTTTGGGATTTTTTTTTTTTTTTAATCTAATGATCTAAATGCTGTGCTATACTTTTCAGAGACCTACAGAACTAACCTGAGAAATATCTCCACTACAGAGGGTCCTGGGAGTCTGATTTACCAGCCCACTTATGTAGGCTAAGCTGCCATCACAAAGCCAGAGTCCACAGGACTGTCATCTCATCTATTAACTAGACTGATCAGTCAAAACTGCCAGAAGTCAAAACTAAATCTGATCACTAATTATTACTGATTTCCAGTGTAAGAAAATAGAAGATCCCTAAATCATTGTAGTTTCTGGTAGGGATCAAAATAAATTCTCCTGTGCTTTAATTATAGTAGTTTTGGAAAACTTGCAGACTTTCCATGTACAGTGTAATACAGACATTTGCTGACATTTTTCAGAGCACACAGATAACAGAGAGAGAGAAAAGAACTGATTGAAATGTAGATAGTGAAAAAAAAAAGAAAAAGTAGCATTTTGTTGAATGTCCCACCTGAATTTTAAAGCCCATGGGAGGGTGCTTTGATTCTAAAGACGGTTTTGCTACTTGGAAATCACTCAAAGAATCAATTCTAAACTGCTCAGCAACATCCTTCATTTCCCAGTGAGACATATTAAAATGAATTGGGACTGACATATAGGAAGGGAGGGAGAGAGAGAGAAAGGGAGGAAGCGAGGGAAGCTGATTGGTTTTTTCATACTGCCTTAGCAAAAACTTTATGTTAATCTGGCTCAGAAAAAAAGGTGCAATAAGAAGAAAACAAGAAGGGAAAAAAAGAGAAAACAAATACTGTGTGACTGAGTAAATTTTACGTTAACAAAATGAAAAAGGAATAGAGCAATTGATCTTGTAACTAATTAATGATCCTTTAGGAAGATTTATCAGGTGCTGCCTCTAAAATATATTTTAAAATATTATTCATGGAATATATGGGAAAACCTACAGACCTTTAGAGACTGAATAAAAGGATTTAAAGCATTACAGAGATTTCATTTGTAACCCTTTGTGTCAAGTTTTTAAATACCTTACAGTGGCAACAAGAAGACTGGTGTTTCAACAGAGCTTCAGTTAGTGTTGCAGCTGTAATTCATCACAGATGGGGTTTATTTGATTTTATTTATCATGCCTTCTTTGAGGTTAAGCATCAGAAGCTGGATAGTATCTTCAGTAAGTGAAATCACTGAGGTTGTGTGGGTGTAATCTCTCACTCTTTGTTGGTGGGCAAGTGGGAAGCCACTCTGGATGCTGGATGCTGCAGGATAAGCAGGGTCACATTCATCCAGTGTCACTCCGTTGGTTGAGTGCATCAGGAGTTAACTGTGACAAATGCGCACGTCTCAGATTGTAATAACTTCTCCCTGAAATCTCTGAGGGACTGGTCTGAATCATGCCAGTGAATCATGATCCTTAAGAGCTGGGTCTGTCTCATCTAACTTCAGCGATGCTCATTTAAACTCTGCCTGGAGCCAGTGGAGAGGGGTAGGCACCCTCACAAATCTGTCCTAGGATGGAATTAACTGGGCCATGTGGACCAGAGGGGGAATGACTAATTTAGACTGTATGCCTAAAATTTAGGTGGCCAAGTTAGATGAGATGAATGTACAGTCACTCTCTGTGACTGTACTAGCTGGAGGATTAATGGAGCACTGCTCACTTTGCTATCCCATCACTCTTGCTCACTGCCCTCCACCAGAAGCATACCTTGAATATGGGAGCAGTGGCATTGGTGGGAGGATCTGGATGTGGAAACACTATACTCCTCATAAATTCTCCTTTAGTGAAGGATTTCCCAAGACAAGGCTTGCTGGGGCAATTTCAGCTTTTTTAATGCTTCTTTAAGCCTCTGACATAGGGTGCAAACAATTGAAAGTCCTGACTTTGCAATGTTATATGTAGAGCTCTGAATTTGGGAAGTTGCATGTATAGGACTCCCTTGTTATAATTCCCTTAGGAGGCTGACAGAGCTCTAATCCATGCAATAGTATACACCAATCTTTCTGTAGAAAACTGAGAGTAAAGCTGGTGTTATAATCAAAGGAAGGTCTACCAGCAGTTGTGTAAGACAAGACCAGTTCTTCATTTTGAGTTTGTGTCTTTCTCCTTGCTGTGTTTCTTTTAGTTCCATAATGCAAATGGACCTGTCAGTTGCAGCAGTGTGAATCTGACCTCATTTGAGGTTCATTTTCACAAAGAAAAGGAGGTCTGTTCACCAGGCTCTGAAGATGTTCAGACTGTATTCTTCCTTTGATCTCCAAAGCAGGCTGGGCTCACAGCCTAAGCCTCTATTGCCAAAAATTCTGTGACCCCACAACTCCTCCTACTACTAAGATACCATCTGGTTTATGAGGGTGAGAGTAAATTCAAATTTAAAGTGAGAGGCATACCTCATAATATGGGTGAATAAATACATAGTGACATAGTACTATTAGCCAACTATGTATGTGAGATGACCAATCACGTGGGTCACGCATAGATGGCCGTACTTTAGAAGACAAGGTCAGTCACCTTGCAGTTTATCTGGGGAATTGCTATATTAATAAGAACCAACCATAGCAGAAAGCAGAGCTTTAAATATAGCGTTCTCCTCTTCTTTTTTTTTTTTCCTTTTATGATGTTTCAAATATTCCTCATTCCTCAGTAACTTCTGCCATCCAGAGTTGTGTGCATTTTTCAGCTATCAATTTGTGAAGGAAAAAATGCTGGGAGCTAGTAGTGTGATTTTAATTGGGAAAAACCACCCAAGAGCTCGCATGTGTAGCTGATGCTGACCTAGATTATCTGACACCCATGAGTCAAATATACCCCCATACAACTGCACTGGAAATGAGAGGCCAGTTCTTCTCTCACAGCCTGTGGTATGAATCAGAAATAATTAATCTGAAGGAAGAGCAATGATGGCTGTGTAAGAAAGAGCAGCATAAAGCCCAGGAGAAAACCCAGCAGAGTTACTGGGTAATAATCAGCCCTCTACAAAACTGAGCCCTGGGAGGTCCAAGCGTTCTCACACACCCAGTCTGATTGTGTTGGGAATAACACAAATTCATCTTCCTGAGCCCTGACCTGTGGTCCCACTGCTGTGCTAAAGAGAAAATAAGAGAAAAAGAAAATAAGGACTTTGGAACCTCAGAAATTTCTGTTTCAGCTTTGATTTTGTAAAAAGCAGGTTATTATTTTAACACGTGGGATTCTTATTTTTTTCTGAACCTGTCCCCCTGCCTACTGAATAAATGGAGTATCATGTTGGTTCAAGCCTCAGATCTCAGTCTAGCAAAACCTTAAAAACCTGCTTCCTCGCTCCCTTTCTCTCAGGCAGTGTCAGGAGCATATATTTACATTTCATCCAGTCCAACCAACCGCAGAGCAAGGATTTTCAATTAACAACTTGTACACAAGATTCTCGCAAAGCAAATGATACTTTTGCTGAGCTACAGCCTGTGTTGTGTTGTGCCAAAACGTCAACTCCCAGAATACAATGTGTTGAAGTGAAATATGAAAATTCTGCTTCTGTCTTAGTTGTCTAGTCATATACACCATATTAGCATGGGATATTAGGGAAATACACTCTAATGATAGGAGAACTGCAGCCAACATCTTGTTCATGGTTGGGCTATATGTCAGTTTTGTGGTAGTGATGGCAGGGGAGCATTAATCAAGTGTGAACTTTGATTAATAAAAACATCACTCTGGATGCAAAGCAAAAAAGAAAACGTGCCATTTACTTTACAGGCAGCGTAGGTAGCTAACAGATGATGCAATTAGAGGGACAAGTGCTTGTTTGCAAATACGCTTGTATTATGATTATATATTGCAGAATGAAGTGTTATGATTACATTCAAGATCGTGAAATAATGTTTTCTGCGTGTGAAAACATTCTATTATTCTTTCAGCAGGTAATGTTCCTCCTTCCCTTTTTCAGCTTCCCCCAGTGTTTGTGTCTGTGTTGTTACAGTCTTTCAAGACACTCACAGACACAAGACTGTTGTTACCAATTTCTAATCCGGTTAGGAGGAGCCAAATTCAGGGAGGTGGCTATGTTGCTTCACAGTGCTGTTCTTCACCCTTCTCATTAGTGTTAACGTGCACTTGTGGATGAAGGAGGAAGGGAGCATGTTGCAGATGCCCTCCCAGGCTGCAGAGCCCCTGGTTCGGGTGGCTCTGGCTTCTGCAGCAGACAACAGGATCCTCCCGGCAATGCAAGTGGGGCACTCTCCAGTTGTCTTCCCAAAAGTCCACAGCAACTCTAGCATGTAACTCAAGATCTCTCTGGTAGGTAGAGACATGGCCGGAGCAGGGCCTGGGGTTGGGCACAACCACTTTACATTCCATATCTGTACACTATCCTAGTGGAAAGTGCAGGAAAACAACAGCAACTCTAATTCTGCTTCCTAACTAACAGTGTTTCATTTTCCTATATCCAACCTCAGATGCTTCCATCACAGAGACCAGTAATAGGCTTTGTTGCCTCTTTGTATCCAAAGAAAAGTGCAAAAGAACGAGAGGCACACAGAGCTGGGACTAGATTTTTCCATGGATCTCCCCACTGTACATGGTAGGAACACCACATGAAAATCTTTATTGCAAAAGTTTCTCTGAGGGGTTCATGTTGTAGCAATTCCAGAAAAGCTCAGAAAATTAGCTGTACTATATGTACCCCCTCAGGAGATTTTGCTTGTGTGAGGACATTTTTTTCCTAATTCGACAGCCTGTTCTGCCATGGATTCTTAATGAAACTCACGTCTGCGCTGAAGGCCCCATTCAGGACTTACCTGTTTTAGGCAAACGTCACCTAAAGCCCATGAGGGGTGAGATGAGTTCTCTCATACCCACTGCAATTATTCTTCTTCACATGCTGTGAGATGCATCTGTAGAGTCTGAAAACAAGAATCTGTCATCTGGTTTTATTTTGTTGTTCTTGAGAATGCCAAGTTGATTCAGCAAGGTCATGCATGGTCTCAATATATGCCAATAATTTTTTTGTTGTTGTGAAAATCAGCTTTAGATTTATGACTATGAACAATAATCTAGCTTAAGCTCAGTTTTCTAGTTCTGCATACTATTTTGCAAATAAAAACAGTTACAAACTTTGAGCTTTTAGACCAACCTTGAAGTTGGCATGAAAATTTACATACTGAGCTATCAGTTTCCTAATGTTAGTACAGTGAATATGTTCCTTCTTCTTAACCCTGCAATGTCCTCATATGCAAGTTACAGTTCTTGTATATCCCCTCTGAACACTGTTGTGGTGCTAGTGACCTATTTACTGTTGACATGCTAAACAACTCTCACAAAACAAGTGGTCTGCATTGCATTCTCACTTTTTGCTGCATTTAGCTAAAGCTTGAAACAGCAATACCATATTGCAACTGGACATTTTTCAAAGCTCCTTGAAAGCCTTGAGCAAACATGTAAAAGTTACTGTGTAGAAGTTAATGGTTTTGATCTAAGTTTCAGTAGTATAAATCTGGAATAACTTCAGTGACCACATGTCTGAATATGCATATTTGTCTTCAGAACTTGGTTATAGTTCAATGTACCAATGCCCCATACACCCAACAGAAAGCTTTTACAGCGAGGTGTGGCAGCTGTTTAACACTGCACAGGAAAGCACAATTTAGGAGAGTTCTGCATCAGGCTCTGCTCTCAAACCCGTTTTGCAACAGTGCAAATGCATTGATTTATATGGAGTTACAGCTTATAAACTCTAAGGGTGATTGGAGAATCAGAAAAATTGCAGCCAGCTGAAATCAAAGAAGGACTTCTATAGAAGCAAATACATAATTATTGGAAACTGCATTTTTCATACTCAGCAGGTTTAATAGCAATACTGTTGAGAAAGTGTCAGGGACTGTTTCATGATTTTAGTCCTTGGGCTGTAGATTTATGTTGCTTCCAAAATGTGACACTTCCCGAATAGAGGGCCCTCTAATTCATCATTAGTTCAAGAACCAGCTCAGATAGATAGACTAATAGGATAGTCCTAAATCTACTTCAGATAATTTCTCTAAGGTGAACGCATAATGACAGCTAGTAAAATGGTAAGATTACAGTGCACTCACAATGAAAAATAAATTAGTTTCCTGTCTTGTTTTAAAATGTGTCAACTTGTAAATAAACCCCTGTATGGTAATGCCCTAAAGTTATGAAAACACAAGGTCTCCCAAAGTAATAATCGCCGGAAGATTTTTGTCTCCTGTAATGATGCAGCGAACAGGTGTTCTGACTGGAATCAAATAACACAGAATCACAAAACCAAAGAATGGCTGAGGTTGGAAGGCACATCTGGGGTTATTCCTCCCCACGTGCAGGACTTTCCCTTTCCCTTTGTTGATGTTCATAGGATTTCTGTTGCCCATTTCTCCAGCCTGTTGAGGTCCCTCTGAATGACAGCACAACCATCTGGTGTGCCAGCCACTTCTCCCAGTTTTGCTTTGTCTGCAAACTTGCTGAGGTTGCACTCTGTCCTGTTGGCCAGGTCATTACTGAAGATGTTAAATGGTGTTAGATCCAGTATCAACCCCTGGGCACACAACCAGTGACCAACCTCCAGCTGAATTTCTAGCTGCTCATTACAGTCCTCTGAGCCCAATAGTTCAGCCAGTTTTCAGCCCACCTCACTGTCCATTTATCTAGTCTGTATCTTATCAGTTTGTCTAAGATGAACACGGTGTTGAAAGTCTTGCCAAAGTGAAGACAGACAACATCAGAAGACAGACAACATCAACTGCTCTCCCCTCGCCCACAGATGGTCATGTGTGATTTCCCATTCATATATCCATGCCGGTTAGCCCAAATCATCTTGTCCTTTTTATGTAGCCCAAATCATCTTGTCCTTTTTATGTTTCGAAATGGTTTCCAGGAAGATTAGCTCTGTCACCTTCTTGCGGATCGGGGTGAGGATGACCAGCCTGTAGTTCCCCAGATCTTCCTTCTTGCCCTTTGTGAAGGCAGGAGGGACATTTGCTTTCTCCCAGTCCTCAGCAACCTCCTCCAATCAGCATGATCTTTCAAGGATTATCAAGAATAGCTTCACAGTGACATTGATCAGCTCCCTCAGCACTCATGGGTGGTTCCCCTCAGATCTGATGGATGTTCAGCTTGCTTAAATGTTCCTAACCTGATCTTCTTCCAGCCTCCAATCCTCTCTATATTACTTCAGGGCCACCTACCCCTCTTTCCACCTCTTGTACACTTCCTTTTTATGTTTTCATTTTGTCAGGAGCTCCTTTTTCATCTATGCAGGCCTCCTGCCATCTTTGCTTGATTTCTTGCACATTGGGATGTACCGGTCTTGAGTTTGGAGGAGGTGATCCTTGAATATCAGCCAAATCTCTTGGACCACTCTTTTCTCCAGGGTTGTCTCCCATAGGGTTGTTCCAGGAGGCCTCTGAACAGGCCAAAGTCTGCTCTCCTGAAGTCCAGGGTTGTGGTCCTGATTGTGCTTTTTTCCTGTCCTCTCAAGATCCTTAGTTCCACCATCTCAAGGTCGCTGCAGCCAAGGCTGCCCCTGACCTTCACATCCCTGACAAATTTGTCTTATTCGTAAGTCTGAGGTCCAGCAGAGCACTTCCCCTCGTCTGCTTCTTGATCACCTGTGTCAGGAAGTTGTCACCAGGGTACTCCAGAAACTTCCTGGATTGCTTGTGCCCTGCTGTGGTGTTCCTCCAACAGATATCGGAGTGCTTGAAGTCCCCATGAGGTCCAGGGCCAGCAAACATGAGGCTTCTTCCAGTTGTCTGAAGAAGGCCACATCTACTTCTTCCTGGTCAGGCAGTCTTTAGCAGACACACACTAAAATGCTGCCCACATTGGTCTTCCCTCTAACCCTGGCCCATAAACTCTCAGCTGGCTTGTCATCCCTCCCTAGGCAGAGCTCCATGCTTTCCCGCTCTTCACATACAGGGTGACATCTCCTCCTCCTCACCCCACCTGTCCTGCCTGAAGAGCCTGTATTGATCCATTACAGCACTCTAGTCGTGTAAGCTATTCCACCACATCTCTTTGACCCCAGTGAGGCTGCAGCCTTGTAAGTGCACACAGATCTCTAATTCCTCTTGTTTGTTCTCCCTAGCTGGATTTTAAGCTATACCTAATTCAAACACCTTGTAGTTGCAAATGATAATAATCTGGGTTATGAAAGAGTAATATTATTAGTCCATATATGCATATAATGTATTAGGAGCCGATGTTTTCATCATTAACATATCTAAAGGATAGAGAGCACAAGTGGTTTTCTAAATATAAAGATACCCTGCCTTTCTTACAAGGCCACGGTGGTTCACTGTTTCTGTCAAAGGGAATCTGTCTGATCCTATACCTGTTGTATCATGAGCAGACTTTATAAAACTAATGTGACTCACATACATGCTGAGCCAGGTATTTTAACGTGGTTGTTATTATTATAATACATTATTATTATTGTTATGTTTATTATTATTTTACAATAGCAATTTTCTCTGACTCAGATGTGCAGAGACCTCTGTGTCACTACTATAGTTCATGGCCAGTCAACAGCGTTTGGAAAGTTGTTTCCATCTGGAAACTCTTTGCTGTCATATGGGAAACGCATTGGTGATGTCAGCCTTGTACTTAATGGAAAGAGATCCACAACACTTGAATTGTCACTCTCAGCCAAAAGTGGCCAAGAACTGAATGTGCATGAAACTCGAAATATTTTCTCAGCCACCGAGAAGATCACTTCATCCAAGGATTGAAGCTCATTGGCAGCAAAGGGCACTGCTCACCCGATTCTTGATCTATGGATAAGTAAAGTGCTTCTGTTTCCAGGCTCCCCTTCTAAGACATTTCCTGAGCATTAAAAATGTTTCAAAAATGTAAAAGAAAACAGTTACAGAAAAACGATATTAAAAGAAAATTCCAAACTGCAGTGAATGCCTCCAGCCAAATTTCTAAACTGGCCAGCAGAGTGAGAGGAAATGGTAACATATTTTTGCAGCATTTACACTTTTTATGCTAACTGTTGGCACACACTTTTGTGCCTGTAGAGAGAGCAAACTATTGGAGTCAAAATCTACCCTGTAGATCTGAGAGCAGAATAATATTGAAGTTCAGGTCTGCAGCACAGGTCTGAAGATACAGTTGTGCCCTCAGGTTGAACTGCCTGCATGAAATTGTGAGGGGGTTTTGGGAATATCGGCAGCGGAGCTGGGACGAGCAAGTGAGGACAGTGGCCCCGCTGAAGGGACGGACAGGTCCCTGCTGGGAGCCCACAGCCAGCTGGCCAGCCCGTAGCCGGTAGCTCTGTGCCTGTCATGGCACGAGTAGCTGCCAGCCCAGCCGAGCCTTTTGGGGATGGGGGAGGGAGCGTGAAGGTCCTGCTGGGTGGATGCTGAAGGTCCTGCTGGGATGATGCTGGCATTGTTTGTTTCTTGGGGAAGAAGACACAGAGCAGGTTGGACAGGAAGCCCCAGGAAACCCAGCATTGTTGCTTAGCAGTACTCATACAAAACACTTTTGTTTGTTTGCTTGTTTTAAACTTTCACATAAGCACACTCAGTCCCTTTGAAACTTGTTTAGAAATGAATGAAACACGGCATTAAGTGGCTGATACATAAATCAAGCCATTACTGTAACTGTGGAATGATCAGTAGAGACAAACAGTCTCTCTTTAGTTTGTTACTAGCCTGGAAAAAGCATTAATTAGCACTAATGAATCACCAGAGCTATGACTGAGCCAGGTTTCCAGCATTGCCAAAACACAAGCATGATTCAATTAATGCTGAAGGTTTTAGTGCATGTGTTTTTATGGAACAGTCTTTTGACACTAGTGTCTTTTTAATAATGCTTTGCAAATCTCTTCCAATATTATTGCGTGCAGACTGAGCTTCCCAATTTACTGTGAACAATAAAGAGTCAGAAGTGCATTTGTGACCTCCTTTTGGAAGAAATACTCATCTGGGTAATGTAATTATTATGTAAATTACTTAAAGTTAATGGTATTTTCTATTTATGCTGGATTTACTGCTGTCAGAGTTGATGACTGACTAGCACTAGAGCTTAGATATTGGCGGAAAAGTTAATGTTTGATTTAATTTAATTTAATTTAATTTAAAGATTCCGAGAAACTGCTCCCAGTGTGTAAACAAAATCTTATCAAGCAACCTCCACAACAACTTGTGTTTTTATTGGTAATCTCTGCAATTCAGAGACAGGAGCCAAACTGTGCAATCCGTCTCAATAAGGGATAATGTGGAATCACACCGAGGAGTTGTGAGAGACCATATATTATTCTTGCCTAATGTCCTCAGAGCAGGGGGGAAGATAGTGCAGCCTCTGCCTTTGCTAAGCAAACAGCTCCATCCTCTTCAGGCGAAGTCTGAGCTCAACCCAGGAGGCGGCAGAAGCTACTGTACCTGAACGATTGAGTGGCACAGCCTGCAGCTGCTACATCATTGCCGTCCTGGACTGGCTTATTCCCAGACATTATGATCTTCAGGGACTTTCTAGACCCTGAAATGCTCAAATTTTCAAATCCAATACAAAGAGGTTTGCTGTCTGTGATCCATGAAACTGAAGGTAGATGAAAGCCTTCCTAGTTAAAGGTGACTGAAGAAGAAAAATGTAACATAATACCCAAGTTCTATATTCCTGCTGGGTGTCAGGAGCAGACCTAGTGCCTCCCTCTGTAGCAGGAGAGTCACTGACTTTTTCCCAACAGTCTCTGCCTTTCAAAAGAGATTCAGAATTCCTTGTTTTGACAGAATAAGGCAGTTCATGATCCTGAACCATCCATAGTGCTTGGAGACGTCTCACAGGTTCTCTAAGTATGCATAAACCTAAGCTTACGCCAAACCAATATTCACCAAACGTGAACTAGCAATGCTTGTAATCTTTTTTTTCTTGCCACTGTTCTTTGTCACACCTTCCAGCCCCTCCAGCCCTTAGCTGAAACTTCATTGCTTCTGCTTCCTCCAAGGAGAGTCTGGGAGGTTACTCACACTACTGGATGGACAAAGGGAGCTTGCTGGCCAGGGGGAAAGTAGCAGCTCTGGCTACACAGGAGTAATTAGTAACCTGAATGTATTGCTGAGGAAAAGGCGTTTTGCATTTTCTCTGGAAACCCTTGACATGGCCACTAAGACCATGAACTGATGATACTACTGAGAAGAGGACATGGAAGCAGAATTCCCTCATGCAGAGGTAGTCTATACCAGAAACATTTATTTGAATCTCTTCATCCTTCATCTACTTGAATTCTGAAGAGTTGAATAAAGCAGTATAGCTGTAAGCAAAATCAGATTTGCAACATTACTCAAACCCAGCAAAGTTTCACATCCCAGATGGCCATCTACTTTGTGCATTTCCAGTATGTCTCAGGCTTGCAGTCATCTACTCATCTTCTCTTTGCTGCCAAGGCTGCCTGCTGAAAGTCTTTTTTCTTATGAAGGGCCCAGCAATCACTCAGTGGGAGTACATGAGGCTGTCAGCTCCTCCTATACCACTAACACTGGGCTTGTTGTAATCTTTTCCACTATAAGCCAAAATTTCTCAGTACTTATGACCCAGATGTACACATTCATTTTGGTCTGAAACCTAAAACAGAAGGAATTAGGCCACCCAGCTCTGAACTAAAGACAAACTTCCCAATCTATGTGTTGTCCCTATGAGAAAAGTAGAGGTCTCAGTTCCAGCTGGGAACATTTATGACATTTGGTATGTCTGCACATTCTCACTGCAAGGGACAGATTGTCAAATTCTGCTTTTAGTTACACGCATGCAGCCCAACTGAAATCAGTAAATGATCACATCACTGGCCTCTCCAGTGAAATCTAGGTCTTTTATAAGCTTCAATAACAGATTTTTGGTTTTTTTTCTGCCTACTGTCACATAAAATAGGAAATTAAATTTTAAAAGATAACAAAATAACTTTATAAACACAGTGCAAACCAAGAAAACATCGGTATCTTAAAACAGGGAACTGTACACCTTCCAGTAAAACCTGTTGGCATCGGTGTGGTGTATTTGTCATAGCTTTAATTGCATTTAAATGTTGAATTTGAGATACTTCATGTGAGCCTGAAACCTGAGACGAGACCAAACTTGGTAAACAGCATAAGCTTTATTAAAGCAGTGATTTACAGAGTAACTCCAAGTCTAGCTAAAGTTCCATGTACAGTAATTTCACAGAGCCTACTGTTTTCTCGAAGTTCATCCTCTCTCTAACCTGTAAGCTACTTTCCATAGCCTATGCAGATGGTTACAAGTTGGGATGTTACTATTTTTCATTTGGATCATAGGACTGTCTCTTAGCACAGGTTTATTCCACTCTGCTGCTGGGAATCAAAGGCCCCCTGTTCAGCTTAGGGGGCAACATGTATAGAGCTATCAGAACTGATGTTGTTTCCTCTAAAGTCCAAATTCCTGGTATGTCCTCAGATGCAGCTAACAGCTCTCCAGAACAGATGGTGCTCTTATTAATAGGAAAATGCCCAGTGCAGCCATCATGTGCACTTCCAGTACAACTCTTATCTGCAATTCCTGTGGGCTACATTTATGACTCCCCTCCTTTTCTCCAATCGCTCAGTTGATTGTTTTGTTCATCAGAGTAAACCCCCAAGACAATACTTGTGTGGTTGCAGTATGTTAGTAATCAACAATTAGCCCAATGTATTTAACTCTGGAGCAGTTATTCCTAACCACGTCTCAGTTAGAGAACGGCAACAGCGTGATGTTGTTCGGGAGAGTAAACAATTTTTTTTAAGACACTGATACACAAGACAGAAAAACATTGACTTGAAAATGTGCAGGACTGGCTATAAAGAGGCAGGACCTGCCACAGTAAAAGCAAAGATCATTTGATATTTTATCATAGTTTAGAGGCTTTCTGACAGATCAGCATTACCTGTTATCAGACCAGATAAAGTTTGATATGCCTTAAACTTAATGCAATTTCATTTTGAGTAAGAAACAAGCAAGTCACTTCTTTACTGATCTATGCAACTTCTTTGGTTTTTCCTAGGTATGACATCAAAACAAAACTGTCTAATCTTTTTTCCAAGACTGTCTCTCCTTTATAGAATTCTTCAGAAAGGATTACCAAGCCAGCAGCCGCCTCTGAAAGCTTCTGCTCTGTGATTATCTCTGTTGGAAGAACATAACTACAGAAAATTAAAAAGTAGTAGAAAGATTCTTTCATAATCTGTGTTTATTTTTCTTTAAAATGGGCAAGGACATGAAAATCAGAAGATTGTTAGTTGGTGGTTGGTGTTTTTGGAAAAAGTGAGTAACTATGTCTTGGTTTGAGCTTTGTGTGTATTGCTGGCTAACAGGTTACCTGAACTTTATCTTTCTTTGGAGATTTCTTTTTCATACAGTAAAAACGCTGTTGGTAAAAAGACGGGATGTGTGTGTGTGTGTGTGTATCTGAGCTCTTATGCGATGCATGTAACAGCCAGTATTTCACTTTCAGCAGGAGTGAGGAACACGGCTAAAGAAATGCTCTACTCTAATTAGGGCCGTATCTGTGTATTTATAATAAAAGTGTGCCGAAGATCGCATGTAAAACATCACCAGTGCTGAATATTTTGGGTGATGTTATCATGCCTTTTCGAATCCAAATGCAGTAGTCACTGCTAGTCAAAGAATTTCCCCTTGGGTGCCATGTCTTTATTTTTTCTTGTATTTCCTTGGGAATTTACCCAGCTTCAGTGGGGCTTTGCAAGCACATGTGAGTGAAAGATCCCCGTGGTCAGAAAAGGGTAAGGCAACAAGATGGTGAAGATTTCTATAATGAAATATCTTCATCCTCACCTTACATTTTTACTGCAATAAAGGTAAGATGGAGAATGAAACTCCAGATTCAAGCCCAAAGCAACAGAACCAAGAACCCCATCTCATCTTCAATCTAAGGGTGCAGTTGGCTTTGCAGAGCCTGTGTGCGGTTGCTCAAAAAGTAAATTTATATCCAAGAGCTGCTTAAATCAAGGGATGGGTTGTAATCTCTCTCCAACGTGAATATAAGCCCACACTGTGATCTCAGTTACAACACATATGTATACAATAACTACACTGAAGTACACGGAGTTGCTCTAGATTTACAAGTGAGGTAACAAGCATCTGAACAG